>JAMYHI010000069.1:0-67425 GCA_025531525.1 Pichia sp. P7020A | reverse complement strand
AGCTTCAACCTTTGAATTTCAACTAATGGTTTATCCTTCGGTTTTGTACCAGCAACCAATAACTCATTAGGTTTGTTTATACTAAGAGTGTGCACTAGATTTTTATTGATGTTGATTATGTCCAGTAAGAACTCTTTGTGTGAATGTAGAGTGTCTGTGTAGTTGGTTAAGTTGTAATTTTCAAACTTGATTAGGTAATAAAACAGTAACAATGAAATCTCCAACTTGTCCAAATTCGGATACAAACAGAAGTTGATGTTTCTAAACATGAAAATTATATGCTTAATGTTTATGAGCTTTAAGGATTCGTCGAGCTGATTCAGAGATGTCTTATCTGGTAAGAATGCAGAGGAGGTATCATGATCATTTATCTTTGGCTGACAAAGAGTGAACTTTAACACCAAAATAAGCTTGATGAGAGTATCTTGATCCTTGGTATTGAATTCGTAGTATCTCTTCTTGATTTCTCCATTATCTGAATATGTGGAAGTTTTAAGGGTGTATGTGTTGACAAAATTCAAGTAATCATTGTAAAAAAGCTCAAAGTCCAAAATGGGGATCAATTTGTTGTAGTCGTTAAAGAAAAGCCAGATCAAGTGGTCCAAGTTCTTATTCGACTCTAGTCCTGAAGTATTAGAATCTAGATTGAAAAGTGGAAATATCAGTTTGTATAATATCAAGTTCAAATATCTGTTTAAGTTCATGTGGTAGTTTGTGAGTTGTTTCAATGCCACGGGGCTGAGATCATCCTTGATGTATGATGTGTGCGCCTTGGAGCTATTTTTCCTGGAAGTATCAGGGTTGGAAGAAGTTGCAGATGAGATTGAGCTTCCTTTAGGCTTTGCAAACCCCGAGCTTGCATTTAAAGTACTGGAACTGTAACCTTTGAAAGTCTTTGACTTTAAAGATGCAAATATGGATTCAAAGGGGGAAACCAAGTTTTGGTCCAGGATAAGTATACCATCATCATTGGTAGCAACCTTCCTGTTATAGTATGCTTCATTTCTTGAGAGATAATTATTGATAATATCTCCCCCGTCATTATTCCCATACCCTGAGGAGTTTTCTGTCATTTCGTAGTCAACATCTTTATTAGATTTGAAACTGACGCCAGTATTTTGGCCCGAGATTTTCCCAAAATTGTTGAAATCCTTTGATTGCTCATTCTCGTCATTCTCTTCAAGGGTTCGATTATAACCATAGGCTAACGTGTCGAGCATAACTTTATCAATAGTCATATCTCTGTTAGCCTCAACTCGCATAGACTGCGATTGAGAAGAAGTATTATTGAATGAGGCCAAATCCTGGAATTCCGCAGTAGGTTTGAACATTGATGATGGTTTGTCATGGGAAGATTCATACATGGCTAGTTTCTGCTTAAGATTGTTGAGTTCCAAGACAAGTTGATTCCTGCTTAATTCCACGTCCAATAATTTTTTCTCTAAATTTTTAGTATAGCCTTTCGGGAAGGAGTTTCTAGTCAACTTATCAGAAACGACGCAAGGAAATCCGTCCTTTTCACAATTGGTACATTTTGGATTTGTCTCGGACTTTCCACTACATTTTATTTTGCGGGCTCTGCAACGATCACATGCTTGGGAGATACGTGTACGTCCGTTTGATGGGTTCTTGATTATATTCCAATTTGTAGATCCTGGGCCTGAGTCATCATCGTTATCGGTACCCTCGCCGTCACCGTCACCCTTGTGGTCGTCGTCGTTGTCTTCTTCCTTCTTGACATTTACATCTGCGTCAGTGTATGTGCTATCCTGGTTGGAATTGTGGTTATCTTTATTGAGCTGAAGTTGAGGCTCATTAGCATGCTGATGACCGTGACCGTGGCTGTGGTCATGCTCGCCTGTCGCCAAGTCTTTCTGTGCTTCAGACATTGTAGCTTGAGTATTGTAATAGATGGGGTGAGGGGGGGTAATGTTGAGCGTGGTACTTGTTGTCTTTGTTGTCCCGGTTGTCGTTGTCTGGGAGAGCCAGTGGCGTGCCGTGGAATACCAATTTGCACCCCGTTCACACCGGTCATTCACGATGAATGAATGAGCACCGCCCTGCACCCACTTACCCCAGATTCCCCAGATTTGCTAAATTCACCGTGACTCGCGCGTCTGATTTTGAATTCACACAATGCAAGAAAGTGGAGGTGGAGGTGGAAGTGGAGGTGGAAACCGAAATAAATGACGTTGATGATTTGCTTACTTAATGCTTACTGTTGGCGTATTCCGCAAATTTGTCGCATACAGAGCGATACTCAATGCTATTAATGGCTTTTGTACCTATACTTATACTTATACTTATACAGAGAATATTAGAGACCGTGTAGTGCCCCATGCATTCAGCTATTATTGGAGATCCACATCATGTGCTCCTTCATGTCCTGCTCACAGAAGTCAGACTGCTTCTGTTTTGGCTTGCTGTACACCTTATGTGGTTGAGCAAAATTCTTCTCCACGTAAGATCCCCCTAATGAGAGATGGCAAATGTAGTCGTTCATCACTCTCCAGATGTCCCTTTCGAAATTATCAGGTAAGTATTGAGTCTCGGAGATGAGTCTCATACGATCTCCATTCTCCTTCTTAACGTTATTCTCTTGTAGCAATTCAACCGGTTTGAGAGCGGGACGCGCCATGTTCAAAAACAAAAGACTTCTTCTCTCACTGGAAGATTTGAGCCATCTCTGGAAGTTTCTCCACGTCAATTTATGTATTCCCTTACGTGAATATTTCTCCATGTAAGCTTCATAGGAGTAATAATCAATGATAGGATCAAATTGCATGAGAGAAACTGAATAAAATTCATCTCCGTACCAGTAACCACTATGTTCGATG
The DNA here is from genome assembly GCA_025531525.1 of Pichia sp. P7020A. Taxonomy (NCBI): domain Eukaryota; kingdom Fungi; phylum Ascomycota; class Pichiomycetes; order Pichiales; family Pichiaceae; genus Pichia; species Pichia sp. P7020A. Next base: position 64,588 of record JAMYHI010000069.1, on the reverse strand, counting down.
CCAGTATTAATAGAATGATAAGGACGTTGTAATGCATGTGCGGCGGCCACAATGGTCTCCTTGACAGCTCTCAAACCTTCAAAGTGACCGGTTAATAGAACGTGATATACATTAGGTCCATTCAAGTTATAGTAAAGGGATAACAGAAGAGTGTCCATGTGGAAACGTTTGCTGATTAACATTTCATTGGTATCGGTTTGCATATATGGAAGGGAATTATCCAAATCGTTCATATTCGTCTTAATCATCAAATCATCACCTGATAAAGTTGGAGCCTCATTGATTAATTCCTCAGTAAGCGGTAATCCAAACTCACTAGTCTTACGGGTACCCAAATTAATACCTGCAACATCGTAGAACGTCTTCAGTGTCTTTCTCGGTCCTTGATCGGTCCAGAGGAAAAGGCCATTCTTCTTGAATAGATCTTGTTCAAAAATCGTGTGTTCCATTGGCTTTAACATGATATTCGTTGGAGTCAAGTAAAGGACATTTTCAAAGCTTGACAGGATGATTGACAAATCTCTCTTAACGTGATCAAATCTCTCCCAAATGTATTTTTGCACCATCTCTTCATTGTATCCAGTTTCGTTAGTTTCATCAACACCGCTGTTAGAGCCCATGTTCAACAAATCTTCTAAAATGACACACTTAGCATTGAGTTGTGGTAAGTATTTGTCACAAATCTCTCTATCCTCCAGATAATCAGATCTACGTGGTAACATCACCTCAATTGGCAACACGCCACCAGCCTTTCTGAACAAGCGGGCAGAGATCAAAGATAACCATGTTCTGTCATTCTCAACACCTCCAAGCATCACAGCACCATCGTTGGATGCATGGAATCCATTGTATGAACCATCAGCGGACAATTTAAAAGAGCCAACTTTGGAAGTGACAAAGTCCACTGCCTTTTTGTGTTTGGTGGAAACTTCATCGAGCCAAATTTGTGGGACATTTACCATGTTCTCCACTACAGAGAGGGAAATGACGCTGTTTTCTGTACCAAAATTGGTAAATTCGATTTGATTTTCAGGATCATCAACAATCTCAGGATTTGGTTGCAAATTGTACATGCTGGAAATGATATTTTTGAGTAACTTGGAGTTTGAAGATTGTGCTGCCTTAGAGTCTGATGCAACTGTGGAATCATATGCTTGCTTCTTACCATATTCAGTTTCAGGAATGAGGTTATTACGATATCTTGGTCTATTATTTGGTGTTGGATTGTAGTTAATGAAAGTGTAGAATGTGTAGGCCATGAATAGAAGCAACGCCAGTAAAACTGAACGTCTCTTCAGTAATCGACCAAGAGGACTTTGAGCACGCATTGTCAAAGAAGGGAGAGGGGAGGGCGGTAATATGGATTATGGATCTGAATCAATATATAAATCTCAATTTGAAGTAGCGTGTCCAGATACTATTCCAGGGTCCAGGTGAATGCTTTCTAAACTAAATTCAATTCAGTTCAAGATGGGATGGTAAGCGCAATGGTCTGCGATACTACTCTAATGCAAATGTCTGTAAGATGTAGTGCTCAAGTTAGCTGTCTGTGTCAGTCTCTTTGCCTAACGAACGTCGATCTTGCATCGTCAATGATTCGAGTAGAAAGCAACTGTATCGAATTGAAAAAGAAAGCACAGACCGCTATGGCGCCGCATAATCGAGTGGTGCATGCATCCAATGCCAAACAAAGAAAAAAACGCGAAATTACACTAAAATAGAAAAGAAAAGAAAAACAGAGCTGGCGCCTAACGCGCATGTGGATTGTGGTCGATCGACGCATGGGCACGTGATGCATGTCATTGCTATTGGCTCGCGGACAGAAGACAGAAGACAAGAGAAGAGGCGATGTTGATAAGGAAGACAAAACGGGAGAGACCAAGCTACACAGCGGCGAACTAGATCGATCAACGCTGACACAAGCACAGCAAACAATAGCACACAGTAGCACGCAATAGAAGATGTGGAACTACCTGTTTGGTGGAACGAAACCAAAGAAGGAGCTGCCTAAGAAAGCCATTCTCGACCTTAGGGAGCACATTGCCACACTCAGCAAGAAATCCGCTTACTTGGAATCACAGATAAAGGAGCAAGAGGCAACGGCTCGAAAGTACGTCACCACAAACAAGAACTTGGCAAAGAATGCCTTGAAGAAGAAGAAGAAACTGGAGAACGATCTAATGAAGATTGATAACCAAGTGGAGTCGCTAGAAACTCAATTAACAGCTATAGAGTCCGCTAACTTAAACTTGGAGACAATGAAGGCAATGAAGCAAGGTGCAAGCGCTATCAAGCAAATTCACAAAGATTTCGATATTGATAAGGTGGATGAGACCATGGACGAAATCAGAGAACAGGTGGAAGCTAGTGAAGAAATATCGGAAGCTATCAGTAGACCACTTGGTACTGAGTTCATTGATGAAGATGAATTAGATGAGGAATTAGCCGCTCTACAGGAGGAAGAGGCGGAGGCAAACTTGGTCAACACTCACAGAACAGAAGTCAAGCAACCTCAACGCCAGCAGCAAGTGCCTGCTAATGCACATAAGATAAATGATATGCCATCTGCTCCAACAAAGAAACTGGAAGCTCAGCCCGCACAGACAGAAGAGGAGGAGGACGAAGACGAACGTGCACTCAGAGAGCTGCAAGCAGAAATGGGAATGTAACATCAAAGTCATTCTTAACGCTCTTCATAACTTTTTTCTTTCATTCATGGTTTAACTCATTTCTAGTTTCTAGTATAAATTACAAATACACGCTTTCAATTCCAGCCTAATGTACAAATGTATATGTGTAAGAAGTCCTGAACTACGCAAACTATCTCGAATGGTACATGTCTTCCAAAATATTCTTATCGGTAGCACCTGTAGTTCTATCCCTACAAAACAGCAATAGTTTCCCAACTTCCTTGACAACAAGGTAGTCTGCATTGACAAGTTTATTTCCAACCAGATCTAGTAAACCAATAATGTTCTCAAGACCATCCACCTCATTCAAAACATTAACCCAGCGCATTAGATCTCCGTAAAAATCGGCTCCTGATCTAGTAGTACGCCATGTGTGCAATTGAATGTCACTTTTCTTGGTAAGCTCACATCTTATGTGCTTCAAATAGAGATACCCATTTTGGTTATTTTCATGATTCAATTCAATATTCTGGAATCTACCCTTAACAAACAAGTAACTCCATAAAACAAGAAGCATGTATCCAATGGAATAACTTCTGAAGAACAAGTCTGCATCTGGTAAATAATTATATTGATATTCGTAAGTTGAATCCTGAGGTGATAAGAACATTTCAAATAACGAGAGATAACATTGAACAACCGAAATTTCACAGTGTCTTGTCTTTGTCCACTCAACAACTCTATTCTTGATACAATTCCTCTCAAAAGCAGATGATGGCTTGACATTCATTCTCCATGGTGCACCGGCAACAATAAAGATATCGTAGTGAGAAATGGACATATAAATATGTGCCAGATGATAAGAAATGCATTTGCATCTTGTATCCGATGTTGAGAATTGTGACGAATTTCCAAGTGAGTTCAGATTATCAATAGCAGTCTTGGAAGAACAGCAGGATGCACCCACGTCGTTTCTCCAAATAGCAAAAGCGGCTGTCAATAGATCCCTCCAGTTCTTAGAAATTGTATTGGTAAATTTATCAAGTCCAAAAAATAGTTGAAGGTCACGTTGTTGAATCTGAAATAATATAGCACTTAGACCTGCAAGTAGAATCTTCTTACCAAAACTGTTTGTTCTCGTTGCTTGACCGTTCATCATATTTCTCAAAACAATCAAAAAGGGTTTAGGTCTAGCTGCACTCTTAAAATTTTTAGTAAATTGATTGAAATTGGATTCCCAAACAGAATCTTCCACAGGCATGGTCATTTGAATCTGATGAGAATATATAAACATTTGGTGACCCATGCAGATAGCGTCAGTAGCATCCATGTAGAAACACATGAAAGTCGCTCTTTTCATAGATTCGATTTCAATCCATTTGTACCAATTATCGGTCAATTCTGCTTCTCCAGCGCTAGAATCATTGTTGATCTTAGTAGATGCACCACCTAATGTGGGAGATCTACGCAATAGCTGGATAGTCGTACCATGGTGCAAATGTGACCGTTCATGAAGCCTTCTAGTAGTACAATGTTTCTCGTAAAACTCCAACATTAGTAAACTTTGAATTATCCAAACTTCGGCAGGTGGTTGGAAAAATGGAGATGCAAACAATAACCATCGAAGTGGTTCGGTGATTGTATCTGAGAGAGATTTGGGGTTTTTGAGTCTCCTTTCATCGGGGCATGTAATATTATCAACACACATGTACAATTTAGAGCCGAGAACTATCATCGCTAGTAACAGTAAGCTAGGTGCATCAGTTGAGTTGAATGTGGGTCTATGCAACATGGGGAATCTAGGATGAAAGAAATTCCAATACGTTTTTAGAGCTTTTTCAAACTTCAACTTGGTGAAATCAACGTTACCTTTCAATACGGGAATAAGCGTTCCAAACTCAGTCATTTGTTCATTGGTGAGTGTGTATAGCATTCCTTCATCAAATTGGTATGCAAGTGCTTCATTGACTTGCTTGCCCTGCGATTGCTGGAACGATTTGAGACCCTTATCCTTCAGGTTAGTGTTGGAGGAAATCTTCCTCAAATTGTTGCTAGGGTCACTACGCTGGTGTTGATGTTGATGCTGATTCTGGTCTGTGGGACTGAAGTAACTGCTGGATGATGACGGTGAGAAGTCGTCCTGTACAATGAAAAAGTTCTGGGTATTGTTGTTCATGTGGAAATCACTGAGATCCGACAAAAAATTGCCGTCTGCTGCCATTCCTGGAATAGGTGCAGATACTGTAGATGCCCCCGTCGTTGCTGATGTTGCTGTCGCTGCTGTTGTTTCGGGCAAGTTGACTCTATTCGGTTGCAGTTGTGGTTGTGATGCATAGTTATAGCTCATATTACTTGGAGAATTATTGGTAGTGGAGGCCAAGTTGTTCGCAGTGCTGGGATAGAACCTTGAATTGGACATAGGACTTAGTTCAGCTTCATTGAAGTAATTCTCTGCATTGGGAGGTGGAACAATATTATTTGACATTACACCTGGATCTGTGAATAGCCAGCTGAGTAAGTTATGTCCTCCCCCTGCATTGTTGGATGAAAGAATACCGTTATTAAAATTGGAAGAATTATCGGAGGCGGTAGACTTTCTGGCATTCTCACCTGTCGTGGGAAGTGCATCTGAAGGGGTATGGTCTTTCGATTGATGTAATTGCACTATCTCCGTAGCCGATGTTGAAGTCATCGGATCTTCGTTGACTCTACTTCGTTTTCTTCTTCTCAAGCTATCGGCATTGGTATCATTATCGGCAACGACATTACTTAAGAACTCGTTAGACTTATGCGATTGTTTTTGCTTCTCTAGTTTGATTTCGTGTCTCTTTAAATGTCTGACTAGCAAATCATGCCTCACAAAAGTCTTGTCACAACCTGGATGCTCACAATTAAATATTGTTTTCGGATTATGATTTAACTTATGTCGAGAAAGGTGTTCGGATCTTTGGAAACTTTTGTCGCATCCCGGGTACTGACAAATGTATGGAGGGCCCTTCAGTGTCCTTTTACGTCCCCTGGTTTTCGGTTTTTTCTCCTCTATGTTTACACAAACAGATGATGAAAGAGAAGGAGATATTGACTCGCCAAGGTTGGCGTCAGTGTTGCTGCTTATATTTGTGTTTGGGTCACCGTCGGCAGAATTCGTATTCGTCTCAGCATTCACAGTGCTATTGGATGTACCGGATGATGGAGGAGAATGACCGTTTATCAGCATAGCCAATTTTATGGGATCAGTCATTTCTTGAATTATTTTTCTGGTAGTAGTAAATTTTTGCTGATGTCTCCTTGGTTTTAGTAGTTTTCTGTTGTGATTGTTAGCAGTTAAATTGGTATCAGCGTATAGTCCGATGTGGTCCAGTCGTTAAAGCAGGTGGTCCTGATTCTTAATTGTTCGATAATTGATCTGCCTGCGCGCAATGTAATGTTAAATGTTGGCGAGATGAGATGAGAAGTGGCCAGCTGAGAGGTAGTATAGAATCGGATCGGATCGGATGAGATGAGATGAGATGAGATGAGATGGCGTGCGGAACAGATGAGATGGTGTGCAGAATAGATTAGATGTTGACGGTTCGGAGATGGTGATTGCTGGTTCCTTGAAAAGCCAATATATAATCTGGAAAATAATAAGAAGCGAATATTAAAATGACTTCTATCTGGTAAAGAATCTTATGGATGTACTATCAAGTAGATTCGACGTTGTCAGTCTGCCTTGTTCTCACCGGACACGAACTGGAGATTGTCTCTGTTCGCAACTTGACAAAATGCAATCTCTGCGGGATGCAGTCGGGATTTCACTGTTGTTCTGGAAAGACCGACGTCTGACCTGACGCCAGATGTTACGTGGCTGTGGTGAACTGTCCGCCGTACGTCGTTGAGCTCTTGCTGCTGCACTGACCGAGGACTAGCTTACACGATTGCAGCCCACGCTTGTCACGTTAACAATTGACCCCAAATCATCAACAAATCCCGCGAACGCGGGCTACAAATAGATGTTCGGCGCGGGATGCCAAAACTATAGGAGGCTCTGCGCTCAGTGAATTCAAATCGACTGCCATGCATCCGCGTCCACAACTGGTGAAGAACAAGCTCCGATTGGCCACCCAGTTGTGGCTGTGCATCTTTATACACACATTGGTATACACATGGGGCACAGTCACATATAGACAACTCATGAGCTTAAAACCTTAAAACAACAATTTCCATGATCTGATAAATTTTTACGACCTGAACGCACTAAGTTCTTCAAAATTTTGTAAAGCCGCAGAAATAGCGAAAAAAAACGAACGAATATAGCTTTGTATGGTCTACAACTGGCACCTAATTGAACTATGTCGTTGCTCACAGATTGTGCGTGGAATTCCTATTGCAGGCCTGAAATCAACGAAATATTGTAGGGCGTGTAGGAATTGTCGCATGTATAGGCATGGATCAATCTCAAGTTTGTCTGTAGTCTGTACACATAAGCTTGCTCCGGAACGATTCTCGAGGTCGTCCCTTACAGTTGCATGATCTACGCGACTCAAATTTTAGGGATCTAAAGATCTAAAGGTTCTAAGAATATTGGCTGTCCGTGGTTCCTGCCTCTTCGACACATGAACGGTTCAATTTAGGGACATTAGCCGGTACCAAAAACGATAATCCGCTACTTTGCTATATGCAGGTTGAACAGAAAGATATAGTAGCAGCTTACAAACGAGAGGGGCTTTTTGACGCCAAGCGAAGGCAGTTGTTTGACGAGTTTTGTGCAGATACTGCAAGGAGGGAACAGCTTTTTGCTCTAGTTGAGAGAGTCGTCAAATGCAAAATACAGAAAGATCCTGACGTCTTTGCAAAAAATACTGGCAAACTGTCCACCCTTATTCAGACCGAGCTAGTGAAACGGTACGCATTGAACAAAAAGTTGAAAATCAAGAGAGGCGGACACAGCGATGACATTGGAATGCAACCGTCGACGGAGAGTACAGAGGCAGATGCTCGCACTCTTCCATTAAATACTGCCACTGAGACAGAGCTGCTGGATATGATCAACGACTTGCTTGACAGTTACGCCCACGACCGGGAGATGGTGTCTGTGGAGACGCTTGGCAGCCTTGTCCCCAAATGAACAGCCGTTCGCTCTTCTGTTGCCTGTCTTACTTTTGTATTTAACCCCATCGACATTGTGTATGTACACTGGAAGCCAATAGCAGTCGGTTGCTCCGACCACCGTCCGCCGACCGACTATGTAGTTTCCGGTACAACATGTGCCGTGTCGCAGCAAACCGGACTGCTGAGCCCCCTGTATTGTTAAATAGACGAATTTTCGGTAACCAGCACGGTCGTGACTGCGCTGCATGGATCCACAAGTTGATGAGCTGGTTCTGATTACTATGTCCTGAATTAAGACTATTTTGCTACTGTAGGGGTTATTGTTCACCCCAGTCAGCACCCCCAGGCAGCACTGGCCAACTAGGCATTACGGGGCACATCAAAGCGGCAAAATAACGTTATCCAAGCTGTATCCAATTGAGCTAGATCAGTACCGAGTCGGTAAGACACTGCATCCACGATTCAGGAACACGATTGGCAGCTGGCCTATTACCACAACACCGCACGCAGCTGATTATCAACATCCGGGCGTCTCTATACCCTTCATCAAATTAGACTTATTCTCCTGAACAAATCTTTCTTAGGTTTTGAAGTTTCACGTTCTACGCTAAGGACACTATTGCATAGCTGTCAGCTCTTCAAGCTTTATTCCGGAGATCTTTCTATCGGTATCTCCCCTGCTCGGCTCAGCACACTAAACTTTCTGAACATTGGGTAATCCACCATCTACACAGGTATCGTTTTGCTTCATAAAACATGATGGTTTCAGATCTTCTAAACATTGTAAATCTGGAAACAATGGACACTCTGCCCAGCGAACAAGAACAGCAGATTAAGCAAGAGATGGAGCAAAATATAGATCCTAGTTTCAGTAAGAATGGTCGAAGTCACAATGTCAGCGACAATCGCAATCGAAACTGTCTACAAAATCGCAACAATGAATGTTACGTGGACACAGATGTATTCAATCAACTACTCAAATGCTGTTCTGACCCCTCTCATTTAAATTCTTCATACATAGATGGAACCGTGGGACGGCCATCTGAATCGGTGTTCTTGAAAAAGGAGAACTTTTCTCCCATGGATATAAAAGCATCAGATTCCAATATCACTGATAAAAACGACGTGAGGCTTACCCCACATGTCAAAGATGTGAAAAGTTCAATATTAAACTCCTCCAGTGTGAAGACATCGGACATTGGCGAAAACTGTACACCGATCGACTTGAATCCTCGTTGTGTCGATGGTTGTTTGCATAGCTTGGACAGAGTTCAGCATGATCATTCTCAGTATGCTCCTGATGTTGAAAAGATCCTACCACAGGAAACGCAACAGGCTTGCTCGCATACAAATACACAAGAACCTACAGCTGCAGCATTGTCCGAAATGGTTATGCTAAACAATTTCTTCTCAGCTTGTTGTGAGGACACCGATCAGGGTGACGATAGTGAGGATTTCAAATATTCTCTGATAAGTCCTGCAATAACGGGAGCCACAAACGTATTCCTCGAGTCGAGTTCATTCCCTCGACCTGTTGCATCGACAAAGAATGTAAGTAAACTAAGAGAATCCTTGAAAATTGATCCAAAACAACAGGGTGATCATCATCATCACTTACTTCATTTGCACCATCACAATCCTGATGACCCTGCTAAGATACATACTCACGATCTTATTTTTCATCATCATAATGCGCATAACTGTGAAAATCACATTGCTAATCACCATCATCATTTGCATTTCCAAAATCAAGTCGATGGACAAATCATCAAGCATGATTTCATTTTACCTGATTGTGATGTCCCCACGATAGATTTGTCAGCGAACAGTGCAAATGACTTTAGTGTCATCAATGCAACGATGAACTCAACCCCAACTATCAAAGAGGAGACGAATACCGGACAATCTATAAAACAAGATGAATGCACAGATTTTCTAACCTCTTCGATTTGCAATTTAGACAGCATTTACAACAACCCAGAATTCAATAATTTTATGGCTCCAGAATGCTGTGATCACAAAATAAATCAACCACAAGCTATTGATGGATATGTTGCTGCTAAAGATGAGGAAAACGATACATGCGATGTTGGGATCCCGGATTGTCAAACGAACACAGATAATGAGCACGTTCACAGCGGTAGGTACTGTCGACTAAACCTCAAACTTCCCTCCCAAAAATGTCTGAATAAGGATTGCACTTCTCCCACGTGCAATGGCGTTATACCACATCATCATTTACACCACCATAATCATAGTCATCAGCCTCGCACACATGCACGATCACACACACTAATGAACCCGCGGTCATATCAGCAGCAACGTGAATCTCCTGCTGAAAACATCAAAAGCATTCATGACGAACACTTCCACTCACGACCTCCAGGACACTCAAAACTCTCCCCTTATAAACTTGGACAGCATAAACAAATAGTCATCTCCAATATTCAACATACTGATGAGAATGGACAAATTTGTACGCATATTCACCCTCATGCACATGCACATGCACGTTCAAACTCGAACAGTCATGCGCCAACTCCTGATAAGAGTAACAGTTTATCAGAAGCAGAGAGTAGAAACGATTTGATGCTTTGTAAGTGGAAATCTTGTGATGAGGAGATAGACATGGATGATATGGAGAAGCACATCTTCCAACATCATCTGCAGCATCTCCCCCTATCTCCGGGAACGTACCCTACAGATAATAACTATGATATGGAAACTGCAGATAGAATCAAACGGTCCAACTTGAAATTGCACTGTGAGTGGGATAACTGTGACTTCTTTACCAGTGATATTTCGGAGCTTCTAGATCACGTTCCAGAACACACGGAAGTCACCAAAATGAAAAAAGAGACTTCTGAGAGCGATAGTGATTATGAACATCGTCAGCATATTTGTAAGTGGATCAACCATAATACCGGTGTTACGTGTGATGATGTATTCACGTGTACTGAAGACTTGACGAACCATATCATAAAGGAACACGTTCAATCTGGCAAATCTTTTTACGTTTGCAATTGGGAAGGTTGCAATAGACACGAAAAGCCATTCACACAACGTCAAAAAATTATTAGACATATGAATACACACACTAAACACAAACCATTTGAGTGTGAGATTTGTCATAAGAGATTCTCCCTTGATCTCATGCTCAAGCAGCACATGAGAATACACACTGGTGAAAAACCATACATGTGTGATATGTGCGGGAAGACATTCAAAACTTCTTCGAGCCTAACGATCCATCTGAGAATACACAGTGGTGATAAGCCGATGGAATGTAAAATCTGCGGTAAAAGGTTTAATGAGTCTTCGAACTTGAATAAACATATGAAAATACACTTCAGAGAATATAAATGTGAGCTTTGTCTCAAGAGTTTTGACTCTGAGATGAAGTTCAGAAGACATCAGTTAATTTGTAAGAGGAAACTCAAGTAGGACCCATTGGTGGTATAATAAAAAGCACATAAACATTAAAAAAACCTAACATCATTATCCCCTATTTACTACTCAAAGTATTTATCGATAGAGCTTCCCAAGTACAACTTCAATTGTCCTTTGGTAGAGGGTAGGACCTTGCATCTCACCATTGGTACGCCTGCTTTCTCGTAAGCCTGAAATCTATGACAGCCCCCGAAAGCAAAGTATTTTCTCACCCCTTTTTGGGATACGCACAAAACATCAATGGGTGGTAGCTCTCCTGAAACTATATCCTGTAGCTGGCAAGTCTTTGAAGCTGTGGGGTTCCCCCGGAGTGTGTTGACCATCGTATCAATCTTGTCCTGTTCGAGGACTGGCATTATCGGTCTAATAATGCTGTCAAGTGGGACATATTCGACTTTATGGATATTTCTAGTTTGAAGGGACATTTTCTTGTCAAGATGGTTATTTGTTGCTATTTCATAATCAGAAAATAGAGCTGCAACGTTATCAGAATTTTGGAATGTTTCAAGGAGATGCCTGCCCTTAAGTACTCCGAGCTCCGAGCTTGGGGAGTCGGTGAATTTGTCAAATATAGCTCTGGCCTCTGGCGCGGCTTATCAATTTTTTCGAGGTCTCGAATCTCGAATGTTGCGATCGATCGCCGAGCACCGGTCTGGAGATGTAAACATTACCAAGCACAACAAGCGGCAATAATGCCATTTAACCGGTGCCCGAGCAGCATATTGCTGGGCTGCATCGTTACAGACTGCAAACAGGATGTCAGAGATTGACTACGATGCGCTGCCTGTGGGCGAGCTCCTTACGAACAAGGCGTGGAAAGCGCGTCAAGTAGGATATTCCAAACTCAAGCGAATTGCAGAAAAGGACATAAAAGACTGTCAAGTTGTTGACTTGATCAATGATGTCGATGCTCTCAAAAATATTGCTGCGGACTCAAACATGGTATCACAGGAAGCTGGTATTGATCTACTGCTTTTCCTCTTGAAATCTTCCGATCCAAAAGTTATGACCAAATCAAGAGAGTCCGTCATTCCCCCTTTGGTTGAGAAAGGTCTTATGTCTTCTAAGGCAAACACAAAAACTAACTCAACTGAATTGATCCTACATTACGTTGAAGTTGACTCCCCAATAGATATCATAGAGCTCATCATACCATCACTATCTGCGAAATCTCCAAAACTTATCATAGCAGCAATTAAGATTCTTAACGAAATATATTCTGAGTTTGGCTGCATTGCAGTGAATCCTAAAATCATTATTGATCACATCCCAAAGATGTTTGCCCATTCAGATAAGAATGTCAGGGCGGAAGCTACAAAACTGTGTGTCGTTATAAGGTCCTATGTTGGACAATCTCTTGACACAGTCATATTCACTAAACTCAAGCCAATCCAGCAAAAGGACTTGACCGCACTGTTTGAGAAAATTGGACCAGGTGTGACCCCGCAAAGATTACTACTTGTTGAAAAGTTGAGACTCGAAGCTAGTCGACAGAAAAGCTTGCAGGATACTGGCAGTGGCAGTGATGGTGGCGACTCTGGAAATCCAGATGGTGATATTGAAATGGAAGATCGGAATTCAGGTGAGCAAGACCGTAAGCCCATTTTTGACCCGCACGAATTTGAAGACCCTGTTGACGTCTTGAGTAAACTACCTACTGACCTATCGGACCGTCTCAATGACCCCGTCTGGAAAGAACGTGTTGAGGCATTGGAGAGTATTACTCCCTTTTTCAAGGTTCCAAAATTTCAAAATGATGATTACTCTTACTTTGTTTCAATGATGGTGGGCTGTTTGAGAGATGTCAACTTGCAGGTCTTGACTCTATCTTGTGGGATTCTTGCCAACATGTCAAAAGGTTTGAAATCAAACTTCTCTAAATACGTCAGCACGCTGATTAACCCCTTGTTGGAAAGAACTAAGGAGAAGAAAAGGCCGGTTCTGGACGCATTACATGAAGTTCTAGACCTCTGCTTCACATATGGATCATTTAATGAAATTGTGGAACCAGTAGTCGAGCATATGAAGCACATCTCTCCACCTGTGAAAGTTGAAACGATGAGCTATCTTGTACGATGCTTGAAAGAGCTTACTTCTAGACCATCTCATTCAGATGTGGAAATCATTATGCTTCAAGCCATCAAATTATTACAAGACTCGCAATTACCTGTCAGAAACGGGGCTTCTGAAGTTATCAGTACGTTGATGAAGATTATTGGCGCGGAAGCATCAAAGAAGTACATGGACAAGATTGACAAGCGGCATATAAGGAAAATCGAGCAGCTTTGTAAGAATGCAGTTGTCAAAGCTGGAAACACAAATTTCGCCACTAATAACGATACTGCAGAAACATTGAAATCTACAAACGTTCCACGCAACTCTATCTCGAAGAACTCTATAATCAACGGTAACTTTGTTCAAGAAGCCCCTTCTTTGCCACCTAGTACTAGCTACAGTGCCTCGATTCCATCGAAAAGGGCGGCAACATCACCTATAAGGGATAACGTGCCGAACTCCAAGAACACGCTCACCTCAAGATCTTTGAAAGCGTCAAGTATGAATAACTATGGGATTTCAAGCCATCAAATTGAAGAGAACGAGAGCCTAAAGGCTGAGAAACTGGAATGGATCAATATGAAGAAAGAGATGCAAGCCGAGATTGATGAGCTAAGAAAGAATAACGATGAGCTATTGAGAAATGTTGTTTCACTCAACGATAAAATTGATAGCCAACACAGCAAATACACCGTCATGAGTATGTCCCTCAAATCCAAGGATACACAGATATTCCGACTCAGAAGTGACATTGAAAATATGACTGCGAGAAACTCGCAGCAACAGCAAAAGCTCAGAATGTTAGAAAGTCAACTGGAAATGACGAAGAAAGCGCATAGCAACGCGTTTGTTTCCTCAAACAACGATATGCCCTCTAACGTCGATATAAGTATGGACGAATCGAGTGAAATTAATAGGAGAATATCCATTCTCAGTATAGATTCCAAGACGGGTGAACCGAGAGATACTACGGAGAAGCCAAAGGTTTTAGAAACTCAAAGCAGCACACTCTACAACATTGATGACAAAGACGACGGATGGATACGTGCTACTGCAATCACTAACGATCTCAAAGCTAAAATTCAAAGGATGAAAGCACGCACGCGAACACTCGGATCTGCTGATGAGTAGGCATCGAGGCAATGTGTGTAATGCTTGTAATAACGATATTGAACGTATAACGTGTAACCGTATCTATTCAGGTTTCCAATTTGGGCAAGTTACGCGATGGAGACCCGGTGACTGGCCAATTCTTAAATTTCATTAACGCAGAATGCTCCGGGGTATGCGAGAGCTCGAAGTCAGACTCACCCCCAGCTTTCAGCTTTCGACTTCCTATTTCTTGTACGCACTGTGATGTGTTGGTGGTACTTATTCAAAGTTGGTCTCATACGAACTTGCAAAGAAGTAGCTCGTTTATCTTTTGCAGAGGTATCTCATAACCAGCCAATATGTCTAGCAAAATCAAGATCCTTGTCCCGGTGAAAAGAGTCATTGACGCAGCGTTGAAGCCTAGAATCAACCAGGCACATAACGGCGTGGAATCAAAGGGTGTCAAGTACAGTATCAATCCATTCGATGACATTGCAGTTGAGGAAGCATGCAGAATGAAGAAAACTCACAAGGATCTCGTGGAGTCCATTCATGCGGTTTCCATCGGTCCAAGCAAAGCTAAGGACGTTTTGAGAACTGCCCTCGGTAGAGGTGCCGATACCTCCACATTAGTTGACGTCGGAGATGAAGAGGTTGAACCATTGGTTGTCTCTAAGCTATTGAAGGGTATGGTTGAAACGCAGGGCTCAAATTTAGTGCTCCTTGGTAAACAAGCAATTGATGATGATTCGAATCAAGTTGGTCAAATGTTAGCAGGTCTTTTAGGTTGGTCACAGGCAACAAATGCTGCAAAGATCACTATAGGGAGCGACGGTACGGTTGAGGTTGAAAGAGAAATTGATGGCGGTGTTGAGGTCGTTAAGGCTCCCTTACCAATGATTATCACCACTGATTTAAGATTAAACGAACCAAAGTTTGTCACGTTGCCTAAGATGATGAAGGCTAAAAAGAAGCCTCTTGAAGTCATTTCTGCCTCTGACCTCAATGTTGAGCTCAAGAAGAGACTCGAAACCATCTCCCTAGAGGAACCTGCACCAAGAGAGCCAGGAGTTATGGTCAAGAACGTGGATGAGTTGATCTCAAAACTCAAGGAATTAAAGGCCCTATAATCCGCTCACTAAGAATGTAACGTTTTGTACACAAATAGATAACCGTCAAAGTTATATTTTTCCCCAGCTAATGACGTAGTAAGGAGCATTAAGCTGTGGGTTGATCTCAGTATTCAAAGTCAAAGCTCTACTTTCAGTGAGTTCTCTCAATTGCGCAGTCACAGTCGCTTATGGCTTAGTGCTGTCTTGGTGAAATTAGGACACCGGCCTCTTCGGGTAATCGAGATCATGCGCACACAACCTCAGATGACAATTCGCCTAAATCTTTAAAGGCAGACTCACCAAATCTGCAGAAGAACCAGCAATTATGCATGATACTGTTGTGGATAAAAGTGTGGAGTTTGTCAAAGACAAATTTGTACGGAAGCTTACATCTCCTAATGCAAAACCCCTACTTCTAGGTATAGAAGGACCACAAGGTTCGGGTAAAACTACAGCAGCTACAAAGATTAGACAGGAGCTGCAGTCACTCTACCCAGAGTCTAATATCGTTCAGTTCTCTATGGACGACTTTTACTTAACATTCGCAGAACAACAAGAGCTGAATCGACAATTTAGTGACAACATTCTGCTTCAGGGAAGAGGTCTACCGGGAACTCATGACACTTCACTCCTTTATGAGACCATAAACACACTTTTGCAAAATAATAGAAATTATTTCCCTGTTAATATACCGATCTATGATAAGTCTGCACACCACGGTATGGGTGACAGATTACCAAGAGAATATTGGACAATTGTCGAAAGACCGGTCGATTTGATTATCTTTGAAGGTTGGTTCAATGGGTATTATTCAATTCCAAGTGAGACCATGCTACTCGAAAAGTGGGATCTGATCAAAAGAAGAGAAGCACCAAGGCTGGCTATGATCACATGTGAGAATGTTGTACAGATCAATGCGTACCTCAAAGAATATCATAAGATTTGGGAGCTCTTTGATCTTTTTGTATGTATCAAAACTTCAAACATCAATAATGTGTACAAATGGAGACTACAACAAGAACACGAAATGATCAAGATCAAGGGGTCTGGAATGATTGATGAAGATGTCGTTAAGTTTATTGATAGATATATGCCAGTATATTATCTCTACTATGATCGGCTGGAACTCATACAGAATATGGTAGAAAGTCTAGAGTTAAATATTGATGAATCAAGGAAATTGGTAGGCAGCATACTTTGAGTCACTCTTCGAATATTAATATTCTAGCTGAGGTTCCTGATCTAGCCTTACTCGGCCGTGATGCTGCTTGCGCTTTTGTTTTTGTTTTTGTTTTTGTTTTTGGCTTAGAGACGGGTTTAGGCGTCGGGGTTTTTCTCGTCAATGTACGCCGGCGAGTTGAATTTACGACTTTATGTTGAACGCAAGCGGGTATCTTTTCCAGAATTGGTTTAGTTTTAACTATATGCTCATTTGCTGGTGGTGTTGGAAGAAATGTAGAGTGACTGTCGTACTCTCTAGAAGTGTTCATCTCCTCAACTAATTGTTCAAGTTTTTCAATTCTGTCTTCGAGAGCATTATTTTTACTTTCTAGTGACCTTGTATGGCTATTGAGCTTGCTTTCAAGATCTGTCAGTTTTGCATGTTCAACTTGATAGATGCTATCCTGCAGTGATTTTATCTTGTTCGATAAAAATGATATCTTACTATACGCATCGTCGAGCTCTCCCGATAGCATAACACATATGAAGTTTTCCATCTTCGTTTCTTGTTTTGATGCATTGCTTCTGATTTGATGCAGGTGTTCATTAACTGCTTGGAAAGAGTCATTCAATGATTTGGAGAGCTTTGTGAGCTTCTCAATTAATTCCATGCACGTAATTCTGTAATCAATACTTTCAAGCTCAAGTTTACTTGCCCAAACAATCAATTCTTGCTTATCGAAAGCATTTGTCTCTACCGCTGTGACATCAAAGTCGCTTGACAAGTCTGTTGACCCTTGGCTCATTGTATGCCGACCCTGGCCCAGGTTCTCAGAATTAGAGATGGGATCATGAAAGACGAGCCTTAATCTTCAAGCCTCCGGCTTCAACCTACAGTAGCTTTTGAAATCTGAAAGAGCGAGACGACAGTCCGCAGCCATCTTCAACATCATCCTTTCTATGCAGATAGTTCTTTACGCAAAACTTATCACTGGTGATCACCTGGGACGTGTCTATACGCAGCACAGTGCACGTATGTCGGCTTTGAGAAATTTTGTTGGTACCCAGGTGAAGGTTTTGACGTCCGATGGGAGAGTTTTCATGGGGACTTTGGAGGGCTACGATCAAAATACAAACTTGGTACTAACGAAATCCAAGGAGATAATATTGTCGCCCGATCACCCTGGTAGGCTCAATGAATCGAGTGGAATAATATTGAGGGGTGATGATGTTGTGTGTGTGGGACAGATAGATGACCAAGTTGAAGACAGCATTGACTACTCTAAAATTTTTGCCCATAAATTGAAAGGGACCAAGAACTCACTCGAAAAGGATACATGTTCAAGCGAAACAAAGAGGTACGTGTAAGGGCTCTAAGAAATTAACAATGGAAAATGATCAGAGTATCGATTCTGACTCCTCGGCGAGGACAACGAAGAGAAGCCGCTGGAAACAGCGTGCTGTGGAAGCCATCCAGTTCTACTAAAATTGTCCCTGGTAAACTAAGGTTTGAAACCACATATATGTTTCGGCATATCACATCAATGGAAACAGTAGAATGTGGGCAATTAGAAAGCACAATATTGACGTTAGAAACTTTGTATCCCTGCTTACCCCTGGAATGTATAATATAGAAAATATTAATTTATTAGCTCAATTCACCTACACAACACACATTCATGACAATTTACGTTCAAAATCAATACATCGGTTGTGTTCAATTAAATGTTATTTGCCAAAAAAGCCTCTGATTATGTCTCTATAAAGAAAGCAAACAAGACGGGCAAGTTATACCATATAACCAACTAAAAAGGAGGAATCAATCAATCAGGCAGCTAAATCAAACGAAGTTATCAGTTTTGCTTCACCGTCGGTATGCCTAATTGTTTCATCTTCACAGCCAGTTCCAGCAAATAGTCAATTGCTTCGTTGTAAATCTTTGCCTTCCAGACAGTTTCACCCCAAACGTAAATACCGTGTCTCTTGACCAAAACGGCAGTGGCATTTGGGTATTCCCGAATAGCAGATTGCAATGATGCTTCCAAATCTTCCTCGTGCTCAGTATTCTCAATGATTGGAATCACTAGCTTGTCTGAATACCACATATTTCCTGGCTCTGTGATTCTAGGCAATGCTTTGATTTGTTCAATTGACGAAATCTCAAACACCTTATCAAATAGTAACGAACACATAACTGCATTCTGAGAATGTGTATGGATGCATGCACCAGCATTTCTCATAGTGTATGCAGACATGAAGAGAGGGGTACATGCAGAAGGTTTGTACTTCAGAGGTTTCCGGATGTACTCCTTAGTTGAAAAAGACATCACAAAGATATCTGTAGGGAGCATCCGTTCTTTCTGAACTCCGCTTGGAGCAAGATATATTTTATCATCATCCCTGACAGAGATACCACCACCGGTACCTGTCACCCATCCATTGTTGTAAAATAGCTTGCAGAACTCGCAAATTAGGTTTGCTGGATGCTCCTTATCGGTGGAGATCACCAATGAGTCGGGAGTGTCGATATTTGTTTTCTTGGTGGAACCCCCACAACATGATGATTCAACCTCTGTGGAGGCGGCTGTAGAAGGGCTGGAACAACAACCGGAGCCTTTGGGCTTACCTTCAACTTCTGGGGATTTTTTGGAAGCGCATTTGCAGCCCATTGTAGATGTCTTTACTCTTCTCTCCGTTGTAGCAGAAGGTAACAAGGTTGGAGTCGTCGCAGGGGAAGATTCCTTTGAGTCTCTGGAAAACTTGATCTTGAAATCAATCATAGACAGTGGAGTACACCTTTCCTGCTTCTCTTTCCCAAATGTTAAAAGGTCACCACCCCTGTGTGCATGTGTACCCTATGGTTACAGTTAAAATTGGTGGCGGAAAGCTGAAAGCGGCGACGGCCGAATCTGTCACATGCACATGCTTCCGTTTTTATTATATTGAGTGAATCCCAGCACGTGACGCGAAGTTCACTCTCCCTTCGCTCTCTCTAGTTCGCACAGTGGGGGTCCTCGGTCCTCACTGTGTCTCACTGTGGGAACTATTCTTGTTTGGGGAATGTGAGCAATCCTAACGATGAGAATATTATTCTCTTGGTGGAGGGTGTTGATTTATAGAGCATGTGGGGGCTGTTCAGAACTACTGTACTTGGTTAGTTTATGCAAGATACAACTTCGCACTTTGGGGGTACGACTGCCTTAGGCTGATAACTACTGTTTTTGAATATATGTCAATTAAATGAACCCTACGAAAGGAAGAACATAAGGCTTGGCTTGGTGTGTACGACAAGAAGGAGTCCCGTGACTTCTATAGGGGTAGTCCTAGGAAGGGTTTACTTTATAATCAAACTAATGGAGTTTTCCCGATAATGTCTGGTGGCAATCACAAAAGTTCACAGTAGATATGGCTACATTATAGCAGTATAATTCTACAGCATCGGATTATAGTGCTCTGAACTTTTTTCTTGAAAAGGTTTGAAAGTAGTTATTTAAAATCAGTATTCCAATAAGAATTCTAGCTTTCTTCTCAAAATTAAGCAAACTAAAGAATTTAGATGTCACGTGATCAAATTAAATACCTCCGGATTAACGTGTAAAATTTTTTGAAACGTAAAAGGTTGTATAGTGTAGTGGTTATCACTCTTGGTTTTGATCCAAGCAACCCCAGTTCGAATCCGGGTACGACCTTCAATTTTTGTGGCAAGGACTCTTTTTTTGCTCTTAAGACCACACCAAAATCCCAAATCTCCAACACTCAAGGCAAAACCCAAGGCTTGCATGATCTCTGATCCGATGAAAAATTTCAGGTTTGAGCACACCTCAGGGTCGATTCTGTTGCTCTTGCCTCCTTCCCCATACACTAAGAGCGGCTTGTTAAGACTAGGAAACCTTTACATATCGACCTATCTACCATCCAATACACTACTTGTGGTTAGAACTTCTTATTGATATATCATTTACTGCTGATCCCTATTACAACGGTAGTGAAACGGCGTGCTTCGATAACCCATTTGTGCCACTAACCTCTGACCATCACCTATTCACACTTAGCTCAACCCCGTGAGTTATCTACGAACACCCACTTTGAAGCATGGAAGTACAGATTCAACAAGCTGTGGAAATTGCCAGCAGTCCATCAAGTGATGCTGCATTAAAGGAACAAGCATTAGCATTTATAACGGAAATCAAATCATCCAATGATGGTTGGCAACCTTGCTTAAAGCTACTACAACTGGATGATACAACAACAAATACCAAGTTCTTTGCGCTTCAGGTGATTAATGAGAGACTCCCTTTTTTACCAGATGGAGAAAAGGTGACCTTGAAAGATATGATATTTAACTACTTGAAATCACTTGTTTCATCCAACAAAATCGAGCCTTTCTTCCTTAGAAATGCATTATCTAAAACTTTGGGCTTAATCTTTGTTCACTGCACACTCAGCTGCTATGCAGGCCTTGTTAAGGACTTGTTGTCTTTATCATATAACGCATCTACCAATTCATTTAACGATATCGCCACTGATTACCTCACAAGAACTTTACTTGTCATTCATCAAGAAATTGGTGATCAATTAGTTACTAGAAACAACGAGTCACAAGAACACCACAACGCTCTGAAAGATGCCATTAGGGTCACAGACATGGTCAGCTTAGCTGAAGTCTGGAAAAAAATCCTCTCAAACTACACGAACACCGAAAACATTTCAAACAAGCAGCTAGCCGACGAAATTGTTAATAATACCATCTCTTGTATTGGATCTTACGTTTCTTGGATTGAAATCAACTTAATTTTAGATGAACAATATATGAGCTTTTTCTATCAGTTCTTGAGCTCATCAGACAACTCAAAAAGAAGAGTCATCACCGCCAACACCTTTAATGATATCCTCCACAAAAAGATGACTCCTGTTAAAAAGCTCGAATTGTTGAACTTTTTGAGCTTGGGTCCAATATTGAATCAGATGAATATTAAGTCCAATATTATGGAGTTTGATGTGGCTATGTCTTTAGCCAAATTGGTTAATCAAATCGGTGATGAAACTATTCTTCTACTAGACAATTCTGCAAAGGAGGAACTCTTGAATACTGAGTTCAGAAACCTCGCATCCTCTAAGATTCTGGAAGTCTTTCCACTGATCTTTGAATTTTTGCAAAACGAATACGATGACATTTCCTTAGAAGTCTTCCCCTTCATTGCTGATTTTTTGTTGTTTCTTAAGAAAAACATCACCAACGAAGAGATTGACTTTTCTTCCTTAAATAATGTCGAACTCTTGACTACTCTGGCCAAGAACATCATTCTGAAAATGAAGTTCGACCAAGATGATGATGGTGATGATGATGACACTATTGAACAGTTCAACGAAATTAGAACTAAACTGAAGGTATTCCTTGATTCCATTGTGTTATTGAATGAAACACTTGCGTTGGAGGTTCTCATGAACTGCATCAATGAATTTCTCTTTTCTGCTGTTGACTCCGGAAACAAAGCTGCTGAAGTTGACTGGAGAACTATTGAATTGGGACTTTATGTTCTTACTTACTATAGTGACATGCTAAGAAATAATATCATGAACTTGCCAAAAACTATGATCAACAACTCTAGACCTTACTTTGTCTTCAATGAGATGCTTTGTAAAGTCATTGAAAAATCTGAACAAATCTTAATCAGTCATCCTTTGATTCAACTACTATTCTTTGAACTCCTATCCAAACATTATACCTTTTTTACGAACGGAAACAATCAAGTGGAAGGTGTCAACAAGGATGATATTTTGATGAAGGTTCTCAACATCTTCGTCTCTAACTTTGGTGTGTTTAGTTCCAATGAGAAGGTCCAATATAGATCATGGTACCTTTTCTACAGATTCATTAAGATGACCAAACCTAGAATCAGTGATTTTATCATACAAGAATTGATAAAATCCCTACTTCCATTATTAAATTTCAATATTGAAATTACGTCCAATAAAAACAAATCTGCATCTACCAGCCCTATTGACGCACTGAAAGACATTGACTTGACGCTCCTCGAAGAGACTGGATCCTTTGAAAATCAACTCTACTTATTTGAGAGTGTCGGTATCTTAATAACTTTGATTTCAAATGATGACAATAAGATTAGTGTTTTTGAAAGTGTTCTACAACCTATGTTCAGTACCCTCGAATCTGGTATTAGCTCTGTAGCAAACGCTCAGTTGAACCTAATAACTCTCATCCAAGTTCATCATTCATTAGTCGCGATGGGTAATATCATTAAGGGACTAGAGAGCTTGAGAAGTGAGACTCTAGTGAACACACAGTTCCTGAATCTCTTCAATCAAATCTCTCAAGTTATTTTCATAACACTTGACAACTTTGTGGATTTTAACATCATTAGAGAATGTATTCAGTTTTGTGTTGTCAGAATATTCATTACGCTACACAATGAGAATGAAAGTAACAAGGAATTACTTCAAACCATTCTGTCCAAGTTCATCTCATGTATCATGATCAACTTCGACAAACTAAAGAGCGTGGAAATCATCAATTTTGTGAACTTCGTTTCCCAAATCTTACATCAAACATCAGACAATCAAAGCTCATATGCTCTAATGAGCTCATTGCTTGCACCATTCCTAAACAAAGCATTCTATAGGATTGAGTCAGATCAAAGTAAAGTTACTGATGATTTCAGTAAAAAGGAGGTTCTTGATTTAGAAAGATCCATTCTTTCCATGATTGTCGCAGTCTCAAACGATCATCTCAACTCAATGTGGTTGGCTTCTACCGAGAACAAAGATACCCTAATCAATGTGATAAAGCTTATGCTGAACTACGCATCCAACTACTCTTCTACTGATTTGAGTGTTGTGAAGCTGGCTATACTTGTGCTAAATATGCTTTGCCAAGGTGTTGGTAGTGGGATTGTAATTGATCCTCTGGACAATTTCAAGAATAATGAAAACAAGTTCGAACAAGCTGATGAGATTTTAATCAACAATTGTGTTCTCTTGGGTATCGAACTTGGGCTAAAGACTCCAGCTGGAAACAAGCAGTTATTGAAAGATGCCCAATTCAGAAACAATGTAACCCTCGAGACTTGTAGGTTAATGAAAGGTATTGCACACCTTGGATTCGAGTATCCAGATGCTAATACTCTACAGAAGAAAAAAGCTGATGTGATGAGCAACAATAGTACCAATATGAACAACAAGCAAGTAATGCCACTACCAACTGGTTTTAATGAGATGAAGTGCCAACAAATCACCAGCGTGCTGGTTAATAACTTTGGTTTCCCTGGAGATCTTGCTACTGATCTTGTGCAAAATCTTGTTGCCTCTACAGACAGACAGTTCATGAAATACCTCGTCGCATTGGTGGAGAAGTTCTAACTGTCATCATAACCATTTTCTGTGTATATATATAAAAGTCCGTGTATCTGTATCCCTCTTTCCCTCGAAACCCTCTCTAATAGTGAAATCGCAGTGCACTCATTAAAATGGAATTAGCGGACTTGCGTGAGCTTTTTTTTTCTCTCCTTCTCGGCACATGTTTGCTTATCTATTTCGACAGTTTGGACCAGCCTTGCCGGCCACGGCTCACGCAAAGTACTTGATTGCTACTGTTCTGGCTACTCCGACTGGATAACTGCAGGGATATCACTGGAGAAAGTTTTTGACACACACATGACTGGCGGTGCAGATATAGGCATATCACATACATCAGCAGAGCCACAAGTTACTTTTATGGACCGGATGCCAGAAATGGTGGCTCTAAAACCACACCCCTGTGGTATGGACGGTGAGATAAACAAGGGAGATCATCATGATCACGACGATAGAAGCGTCACCAATATGGATCAGAGTGATTATGAAATTCCAGCTTCAGATAAGGAAAGGGAATATACAACACCAACTTCCAGCGGCTGGCTCACTGCAGGGTTTCCGGATCCGTTAGCTTCACTCTCCACTAAACTCGAGGTACAGGAGCTCCAAGATTCCCCACAACATCTCATAATACCTATCTCAGTGTCTACATTGGGTATGCTACCTTTGGAAGCATCCTTCTTAGAGATGGATAGTAATAAGGGCGAAAACTTGGGTGGATATTTAAACACACTGTCCGCGGAAGCACCCGATTGTGATCCTCAATGTGGTGATGCATCTAAAACAGGCACCGATAAGACTACCGTTTTTGGCGGCTTTCACTCTTCAGAGAGTTTGTTGGGCACCAAAGGGGAAGAAGAGAGCAATTTGAAAATTATAGGTTCCTCCAAACCTATAATGGAGGAGTTTGAAAGTAAATGCTGTTTCAGTGCAACCAATGTGGAAGATGAGGGTGCCACCAATTTGAGCCACAATGAAATTACTGGAATTTTCAACTCTGTAAGCTCCACAGATTCATCATTCTCATCCACCATAGACCTAGCACCAACATCTCTCGGCCACAGCAACAGCTCTCATCGTCGGCTACCTTCTGGATGCAGATCTGCCACCAAAACTCCCAATACTATAAGTTACACCGACTCCAATGATGTTTTCGATGAGCAAAATGAAGAAGTAGATACCAGCATCGTCATCAAACATGAGCGTAGGAGGAGCTCGAAACGTGCGATGAGCTCATCTGCAGATGACTATACTAAACTCAAGACGAGACTGAGTTTAGCAGGATTCAGAGGAGCGTCCCTAGATACGGATTACAAATTAAAGACCACCTACACTGAAGGAAACCCATATTATAAAGATGAGACGAACATAACAGACCAACCTTCAAATTACCGAATGTACCGTGTCAGCGAGTTTGCGGAAAACAACCCATTTGAATCTCAGAAGTCCCACTTTGCATTACATGATCATTTAACATCCTTGCCGCACTGTAAGCTCATATCAACCCAGGAGGCAATATACTTTTTGTTGGGAACATACAATCACAAACTCCCAGATGTTGAGAAGCTCTTCCCCTGGTTACATGGGATACACAAAATGAATTATGGCCAAATCAGTTTTTTGAGCAATGGCTCCGATACTTCCAATAAACGGAGGGTTATCACATTTGATAAACCCACTTTATCTAGCGTATTTACGTACGATGATGGAGAGTCATCATCAACGAGTACGCCATCATCATCTCGATCGTCATCGTCATCATTGCCAGGTTCGTTGAAGGAGAATGAGGAAGGAATAAAATCGTCTTACAACGATGTAAGGACCCACTCTTTGCTGGGTGAATCATCAGAGGAGTATGAAAGGCAGAAAGAGATTCTAGAAAAAGAAGAAGAGGAAGAGGAGGCGGAATTGGACGATATTACAAGATTGACACAGACGCCAAACGCTAGATTTTTGATACCCATTAGATCTTGTAATACGAATGGCGAAATGTCTTCTCAGTTTACGAATGTTATTACGGAATCAACTGGCTTGATCAAAGGTAGTATTTCTGCAGAGGACATTTTGATTTCCTACTCCAATATCTCCAACTTGGAAGTTTACCTTAGAGGTGTATTGCCCGCTGAAGTTTTCAAAGTGTACCACCCAGAGACCATCATCACCGATTGCATACTCACTCACTTGATACCAGTATTCAAGGACATGGATCCAGAGATGGGGATCAATTTGCGAAATTTTCATATTCAAGTTTCCAAGATCAGCAACATATCCGATTTCATAGTTTATTGCCTTAACGAGTGTGACCACAATTTCAATATGAAGCAATCAGAGGGTACATTTGTCAATAACAAGTGCAAATGTGTCAATCTATCGAGACTTTTACACATTGCCCAATTGGTTTATCAGCATCAACATCCGGAGCTTTTAAAGAAACATAGAAAGAAGGCGAAGATGAAGAAGAGTAGAAGGGAAGGGAAGCTTTTAAATGGCAAGAAGTACAACACCTTTATTATTTCTGAACTTGATGTTGACGCATTGAAGGAGTTCAAGTTGATAGCCATTCCAATCTTAGATGTTGAATCATCTGTGAAGAAAGAAGATGAGCTTTGCTCGAACTACGATATCAATGTGTTCAATAATTGGGATTCCAACTACCTCTATAGAGAACGACTTGAGATCTCCAAGATGTCAACAGCCTCCCCATTACCTGGTGATATTTGGCTGGGAAACATAACTGATTATGAGTGTCTGCAGATACAGCTGAACAATGAAAAAAATCAACCGAGAATGAACAGTGCGGAAGTGAATTACCTGTTGAAGGATCAAAAATCGAAACCATTATATTGTAAACCCGAAAACACTGTGGTGAAACTCACACAAGGAGATTTTGACGCACATGCAGGAGATTCCGAGGCATGCGATCGGATGTTGATCACATTCCCACGAACGCTATGGAAATTCTACATCAAATGCATTGAGGGTGCGAGAATCCCGAATTTGAGCCAATTGAGGTTGATTTATGACAATTATAAAGATTGTGAGTTCATCAACATCGAGTTCCCACCATCTGGCTCGATTACACTTGCAGATATGTCTGACGAGGAGATCTTATCTATTATTAATATTTGCAAATTCTGCTATTATATTTGTGATAGTGATTTCCCAAGTTTGATTTATTGTTCTGATGGATATACGGAAACTTCTTTATTAGCCCTCTGTTATTTGATGTATTCAGAGAACATTTGCCTAGATGGAGCTATATTGAAACTACACCAAGAGTATGGTCGCCCATTTTTCATTTTCAAGACGGATTATGTGTTACTCTCCAAACTGGAAACGATAATGAACAAATTCTCCCCCTTGACGACAATGAAAGACGAGAGCAGAGATTTTTTCAAGTTTGAGGACGATGCAAAATCATTGAGATCATTGCTATTGCTCATGCCTAAGAAGAAGAATGCCGTGGGGCAAGTAGGTCAAGTAGGTCAAGTAGGTCAAGTGGGTCAAGTGGGCGTGGGCGGGGGTAACAAATATTTTGGTAATAACCATAGTAACAAGCACTACTCCAAGAATGGGTCTACATCATTTGTAACCAACACTGGACACCACACGGTACAGCTTAGAGGTGGCCCTCAACGAGTGGGAAATAACCATGATAATGGTAATGGTAAACCTCTTCCATTTGGAGTGAACAATGCAAAGATCCATAATTTCAACAACGTTAATACACAATACCGGAACAATTACAATTATAGACCTAAGATTAAACCTAACATTGATGGAAGTTTCGCCGAGGTGAGTGGATCTTTACCATCTCGGATAATGAACCACATGTATTTGGGGTCTTTAATCCACGCTACTTCAATCCCATTATTGAGCAGGCTCAATATTGAATATATTGTCAGTGTTGGTGAAAAGATTCAATGGGCAGAATTGTTCAAGCATGAGACTATGATTGATGAATCTACGGGAGTCACTATATATGAGTTTTCACCAGGTCAAGTGGATGAAGATACAGGGTACATTTTCCCCATTAAGAAGATGATAATTTTGGATAATATCAATGATGATGGGATGGGTTCACTTATTAAGATCATTTCAAAGACTTTGGAATTCATAGGAGAATGTTATGATGATAATGGTCGAGTTTTGGTACATTGTCAAGTTGGAGTGTCTAGGTCTGCTACGGTGTGTATTGCAGAAGTTATGAAAAGGATGAAATTGAGCGTTGCTAGAGCGTATATGTTTGTGAGAGTTCGAAGACTCAATGTGATTATACAACCTAATTTGAAATTGATGTATGAGCTGTTTAAATGGGAAGAGGAGTTGTTAACTCGGAAGACTAGGTCTAACTTGAACTTGAACTCAAAGTTGACGTTGAAGCTGATGTCGAAGTCGAAGTCTAAGTCGAGTTTGAAGGGACCATTGAGAAGTCGTTCGGAGAGCGTATCATCGGTGGCATCTTCGATAAGCACTGTGTTTACGAATTCTGGTGGTGGTGGTGGTGTTTCGGGTGCTAGGAAGAGTGAAAGATCTAGTATGTGTACGACTCGTGGCAACAGTCTCAGCAGTTGGGTTACTGGAGTCAATGCTTGCAAGGGAATTGGCCGCATTCATGAGGAAGAACCTGTTTTTGAGGATGTCATTGAAACTACTGAGGGTGCTGAGGATACTACTGAAGGTGATAACGTTTATGATATTGTGAAATATGACGTTGTGAGCAATTGTGAGTATACTATGCGAGAGGTTGACTGGTGTGTGTTATGTCGTGAGATTTACAATCTTAACAAGGCATACATTAAATGAAGTGAAGTGAATTGACTGTTTTATGATTGTATGTTATATTTTATATAAGGAGAGTATAGGGTCAGATAACTGGTATGTAAAGTAAAGTAAAGTAATGGTAACGATAACGGTTAAATTAAATCGGGGTCAATCCTTTTTGACGGCACTCCAAAGTACCACGGCATACACGAACGCTGTACCACTCCACAGGGCCAAAGCACCACAAGCGACAGAGATGACACCATTGATGATTGTTGTGTAAACCATGTACAAGACTGGGCTACCTGCACGAGCTAAACGTTGATTGAATAGTAGTTGATAAACTGAAGTGAATAATAAGTAGAGGAAGATGGATAGAGAACAGTTGAGGAACGTCCACCACTGCCAGTTTTGTGAAGTTGAATTTGCTGTGAATGGGGAATGTGATTTTGAGTTTAATTTTTCCTTGCTTAATTTGAGGTAAGTTGCCACTATACCGATTTCAATCATAACTATGGATAAGAGCAATGCTGCAATGATGATGAATCCTAACATGACACCTGAAGCGCTGTGTTGTTGTGCTAATAAGGTCATGTAAACGAATCTAGATTCGATGAATACGATACCACAAGGAGCTATGCCGAGAAGTAATAAAGATGTTGGGAAACGTAAGTACCATGGTGAGTTTGATGAGAAGAGCGCTTTGTATGTCGCTGGTCTAAATAAGGAGCGGAGATAGCTTCCCCTAGATTTCGATTTCGATTGCGATTGCGATTGTGATTGTGGTGGTGATGGTAATAGTTTGGGGCGAATCAAGTTGACAAAGACGTTGATGTTCTTGGAGATAATACCTCCAATGATGGAGACAGGTAACTGAAGAAGGATGTAAATTGAGAAGATGAGGAGGAAAGTACTAAATTTCATTGATCTAGGGGAATCTTTCTCAAAGATGAGAGATGTTGCCACAACAATGATAATGAGACAGATGGAGATTAACATACTTCCCGAGAGAGATGCAATGACTATTGTGACACCAAACGTTGGGGTGTTAGGTTTGTTTGAGAAGAGTTTGTAAAGTTGAATTGCTGAGAATCCTGCAAAGAAACCACCGACAATGATCACTGCGATGGTTGCAGATAAGATTTTAGTATCATTTGCATTGATTGTGGATAGGACATTTGAGTTTCCAAAGAAAAGTAAAGAGAGTAATGCCATGCCGAGCATAGTGAAGATCAATTGAATACCTGATCCCGAGACGATGGCTAAAAGAGGTAGCCAAGTTGGTTTGCTGAAAGATGCTTGAGCTAGTGCAGCGAATTTGGCATGAGAGACGATACCGTCTACATCAGCCTTGACATTGACTTTGAGGTCATGAAAGTCTAGAGGTGATGATGAGGAAGATGCAATATTTGAGCTGAAGGTGACGAGAAGGATAAAACCAACCACGAGGGAGACAAATGAGATGATGACGATGGAATTGATGAGAGAGACCCAGTGCATTCTAGAGCGTTGAGAGGAGCCACCAGTTGAAGTTGAATGTGATTCTCCCTCACCTTCTTTTTTAGTTAGGAAATTACCATCTGCATCTAAGAGAGAGGGGTCAATGTATAATTTCCAACGAGACTTGAAATCCACTTCTGATTCTTCACGCCAATAGACGGAATAAGTGAATGGAATGAGTTGAGTTGGAGAATCTGCATCTAATTTCAAATGTTGGAAATCTTTAGAAGCTCCAGGACAATGGAAATCTGAGACTGATTTTGGATAGATTTCAAATCCCACAATTGAATAATCAGCATTACCATCACCCATTGAAGATTCTTTATGATAACGTATGACCATCATAATATGATTGTTGATATAAGCATCACCATTTTTAGGATCAATATAGCCTAAGGGGAAACCTGGGATATAATATTTTTTAACTTCTTGTAAATTATCAGAGATGAAAGTTGTTGAACCTGGGATACCATCAATGACCCAATTTGCTATATAATCATTTTTGATGAGTTCAATTGAACGTTTAATATTTCTTTGATTCATAATTCTATCACATAATCTAATACAAGGTTCATCATTACCAAATTTGAGATTATAATCACTTTGCATTAATTTATTACCACTTAAAATTTCTGTTAATGACATATGAACTGGTTTGACTTTATTTGAGGCAGGACAAATAAATGGAAGATTATAATAAGAATAAGGGATATTTGATTTATCTGAGACGACTGTATTAACTAAGAGATCAACTCTATCATTCATTCTATGTAATGGTTTATCATTCCAAATATCCTTTATAGAAGAGAATAAAGATGTTGGAGGCAGCAAAGGCGAGAGAGAGAACGCGAGGGCCGCATGAATGTGAAGCAGCCACAAGAGGAAGATTCGCATAGTAGTGACTGTGTTGGTGTGTGTGTGTGCGTGGTGTATGTGGTAATTGCGTTGGTGATATAGTGGAAGAGAAGAGAGTTGTGGCAGCAGCACTGGATAGTGATGTCCAGTGAGAACAACAGATCAATAGCCAGCGAAAAATGAGATCGTCGGAAGAATAGAAAGAGCGAGATTTGTGAGAAAACGAGAAGGAAAACGGAAAACGAGTTGAAGAAAACGAGAACGAGAGCGAGGTTTCAGAAAGAGGGAGAAGAGGGATTTGGGTATGGAGTAGTAGTAGTAGGAGTAGGAGTAGAGTGAGAGGGGGTGCTGGGCAACACACAATGGCCACCCACAACGACAGCAATAGCCACGACATACTGACACAGCTGCAACACTTCTCGCAGCACAGACCCGCACACCAACCCACCGACGCGTCCACCGACCCCCAAACCCAGACCCAGACCCAAACCCAGATTCAGGAGCACGCCGACGAACTGCTCAATTCCCAGCTTGAACTCATCGCGCTCACAACAGCGCCGAAAACGGAAACAGAAGCCGAAAACGGAAACGGAAACAAAACGGAAATAGTCGAAGCCGATGCAGTAGCAAATCCTGTTACTGGGCACGCCCACGAAATTTACCCACTACTGCGAGTCTCCAGTGGGAAAAGTGCCAATAAACACGTACCACCACTGAACTTTGGTCACGTGTCACCGGGCGTATTCCGCAGCGGCCATCCACAGCCGGCTAATTACGCATTTTTAGAAACGTTGAAACTGCGAACGGTTCTTTACGTGGGGGATACTACAACTGATTGGCGCTATTATTCATGGATCCAATCACAAGGGCTCAGTTTCATCCATTTACCACTACCAGCATCACAAGATGAATTAGCAGCTCTATCCCCACAACAACAACAATGTGCACTTGAACGTCTAGCTGCCGTAGTTGCGATCATTGCTGCAGCTGAACAGAATGGACCTTTATTGGTTCATAGTAATAAGGGTAAACATAGAGTTGGTGTAGCAATTGGTGCTGCTAGACAAGTTCTCGATAGATGGGCTTTAGCTGCCGTTTATGCTGAACATTCACTTTATATAGGTGGCGGTGGTGGCGCAGGTGGTGGTGGCGCCAAGGGAGGCGCAGGTGGCGTGCGCGGAGCTCTAATTGACGTTGCAGAACAGCACTGGAACTAGAATTGATAGATAACACTGTTCGCTCGCTCGCTCGCTGTGTATTGGCCCGATAAGCAGGGCTATCACGCCAATCAGA
This sequence comes from Pichia sp. P7020A, assembly GCA_025531525.1. Taxonomy (NCBI): domain Eukaryota; kingdom Fungi; phylum Ascomycota; class Pichiomycetes; order Pichiales; family Pichiaceae; genus Pichia; species Pichia sp. P7020A. The sequence continues at coordinate 32,214 of JAMYHI010000069.1, read as the reverse complement.
GCGCGCGCCGAACCCGCTATAGCGCAATCTGAGCGGAAAGTCAATCTCCAGCGGGAACGAGCCGCGGATTATTAGTAGTGTCTAGCTTGATATTTGATATGGCCGGTGAAAAATTTAGACTCAGACTCGGGTTTGGGACCCTGCCAAATGGTAACTGTCACAGCACAGAATACCCAAGCCCACTCGGTGACAGCCACTAATTTTGTATTAATGAAACGTAGTTGACAGCTATAGGGACCGACATCCAACTGACAGCACCGAGAGGCTTTCACTCTGGGGTATTTGACAGCTCTCACATCGAAACCTTTTCCACTCCCTTCTCTTATAATCTCCCTTCTCTACAAACAAGGTCACATCCATCTATACCAACCATGGCTTGGGATCCACATACAACATACGACACCGCTACAGTGCTAGCTCTCATTACGGGAACATGTCTAGTTCTGATCATGTGTTTTGGACTCGCCTATCTCTATTCGGGGTTAGCTCGACGCAAATCTGCTCTTCATATGATCTTTTCAGTCTTTTTCATTTTACTGATATCAATTTTTCAATGGTATTTTTGGGGGTATTCATTGGCATTCTCAACAACGGCTTCAAATAAATTCATTGGTAATCTACATAATTTCGGTTATATGAATTTAGAATCAAGTTTTGAAATTTCTGCTACTTCAATAGTACCAGAAATGGCATTTGCAAATTTCCAAGGAATGTTTGCATCAATAACTGCATGTATTTACATTGGTGCCATTTGTGAACGTGGTAGAATATTACCCTTTATACCATTCACATTCTGTTGGTTAACTTTAGTTTATTGTCCTGTTACATGTTGGATTTGGAACTCTTCTGGTTGGGCTTATAAATGGGGGGTTTTAGATTATGCAGGTGGTGGACCTGTGGAAATACTTTCTGGTTTCTCAGGTTTTGTCATCTCTTATTTCTTAGGACCTCGTAGAGAACATTTAATGATCAATTTTAGACCTCATAATGTCTCTATGGTGACAATTGGTACAATGTTACTTTGGTTTGGTTGGTTAGGATTCAATGGACTTACAACTTTAACACCTTCTTTGAAATCAGTTTATGCAATCATGAATTCTAATTTATGTGCAGCATTCGGTGGTTTCACTTGGTGTTTATTAGATTATTTCCGTACAAATCATTGGTCTACAGTGGGTTTATGTTCAGGTATCATTTCAGGACTAGTTGCTGCAACACCAACTTCTGGTGTGATTCCATTATGGGCTTCCGTTGTATTAGGTATAGTGGCAGGTTGCGTTTGTAATTTTGCTACAATTTTCAAAGTTTGGTTCCAAGTTGATGATGCATTAGATGTATTGGCAGAACACGGTATAGCAGGTGTCATTGGACTCATATTTAATGCAATATTTGCAGCAGATTATGTCATTGGTTATGATGGTATATCAGATCATCAAGGAGGTTGGATTAATCATAATTGGAAACAAATGTATAAACAATTGGCTTACATTGGTGCAGTTATTGGATATTGTGTTGTTGTCACAGCTTTACTTTGCTTTATCATCAATAAATTACCAGGTTGTAAATTAAGAGCTGATGAATATGCTGAAGAATTAGGTATGGATGAAGATCAAATTGGTGAATTTGCTTACGATTACGTTGAAGTTAGAAGAAATTTCTTTGACGTTAATGGATTCCAAACAATGGATAATTCAGAGGTTAACTCTTCACAGGCTGCATCAATCGATGGAGCGGCAGAATCAGAATCTGTAACACTACAACCGCAACGGAAATTCCGTGAGAAAACCGCTGAGACGTGACCACCACCACCACCACTACCCCTCAGTCCCCTGCTATATATACTACACCTTTTATCTTCTCTTTATTTCACTTCTTCACTTCTTCACTACTTTCTTCTTTATATTCGCAACATACGACCACCGCATTAGCACAGCGCAGCATTGCCACAACCCAGAAACCAAGCCTCAATCCTCCATCCCTGCGCCATACGCTCCCTTGGACGGCTTCAATTTGCAAGTTTATCCGCGAATGACGAATGACCCTCCGATAAGATAAAACACCTTCGGCTGGATGTTGGATGATTCACAATTCACACCTCCTCAGTTTTCTTCCCTTCTCTTCTCTCCTCGGGCTCACTTTACTCTACTTCCTCTCCTTTCCCACTTTTACCACCAAACTATTAATTGCTGCACACAGTTATCAACCCTTATCTATGGAGAAACAGACACATACACAGAGACTTATAGACTCTCCAGAAGTACGGTCTTCCTGTATATCCACAATCGCCTCCCTATTCTTTCATACCACCAATGACGCCGAGAATGACAATAATGCTACCATTAGCGACACCAGTGACGATGAAAGCTTCACACTGAACAATCCAGACATATCCGAGAAGGCTGGGGCTGAAGTGGGGGCGGGGACGCAGGCGGAATTGGATAAGCATAATAGTGACCGTTTATTCACTTGCACGTCCACGACAGCTCGATTACGTTCACTACGTGCACTCATGTCCGCAAACAATCTCTCTGCATACATCATTCCATCCGAAGATGCCCATCAGTCAGAATATACCGCTCTTGGAGATCAACGTCGACAATGGATTTCTGGTTTTACAGGTTCTTCCGGAATTGCTATAGTGACGATGAAATCTGCTGCATTATCTACAGATTCTCGTTATTTCTTACAAGCCGAACAACAACTTGATGATAATTGGACTTTACTTAAACAGGGAGTGCCTCAATGGCCCTCTTGGCAAAAATGGATGTTAGATGAATGCGTTTGGTTGATGGATAAATGTGGAGAATCGGGGGATATCGGTGTAGATCCACGTCTCATTACATGGAATATGGGTAAAGATTTGATTCGTCAATGTCATGAGAACAATTTACGGTTGATTAATGATTTAGATGACAACTTGATAGATTCCATCATGCCCAAACCACGAAGTAAACCATGTGAAGTGTTTGTACATGACGTGAAATATTCTGGTAGAGATGTACTTGGTAAATTGGAAGATGTGAGGAAACTGATGAAGGAAACGCATGCGAAAGTGTACGTTTGCAGCATGCTCGATTCCATCGCATGGCTATTCAATTTGAGAGGTTCTGACATTGAATTCAATCCAGTATTCTTTGCATATGCTATCATAACCATGAACTCTGTGGTACTTTACATAGACAAGAGGAAAATTATCAATGTGGTACATGATCATCTCCATAAAGCTCACGTGGATGTTAGACCATATTCGCAGATATGGGATGATTTACCGGGATTGGCTGTAAAACAAGGACAGGATGACATTGTCATTGTGGATAAATCATGCAGTTATTCAGTGTATGTGAATATCCCCGCTGTCTGTGATATTACAGTGCGATCTCTCGTGACGGAGTTGAAAGGTATCAAAAATCCCGTGGAGATTGACAATTTACGTATATCTCAAAAGGAGGATAGTATTGCCATTATTAAATTTCTGGCATGGTTTGAGGAGATTTGCGAACAGAAGGCGTCGTCGTCATCGTCATCGACTCATCACGAGTCTCTCAATGAACTCGATGTCGTTGACAAACTGTATGAGTTTAGGGGTAAGTCCTGCAAATTCAAAGGGTTGAGCTTTGCCACCATTGCTGCATCTGGTGCCAATGCAGCCATTGTCCATTATGAGCCCACTAGTGATGTATATTCTCCTATTGAATATGACAATGTGTTACTATTGGATTCAGGAGGACAATATCTGGAAGGAACTACAGATATCACACGTACCATATACGTGAGGAGACATAAATCGGCCACTGCTGAGATGAAGCGTGCATATTCATTAGTTCTTGCAGGTCATTTACAAGTGGCCATGTTGAAATTCCGAAAGGGGACGTCATCATATTATATTGATGGATTGGCTAGAGCTCCTTTGAGAAGGTATGGTATGGAATATGGTCATGGAACGGGTCATGGAATTGATAACTATATTTGTGTTCATGCAGGGCCATGTGGTCTCAGCCCTAGTGAGACTGGATATAATTATAAACCACTCGAGGTTGGTAATTTCATCAGCGACGAGCCTGGCTATTATGAGGCTGGTAGGTATGGAATCAGGATCGAGAGTGATGTGTTAGTACGAGGAACTGGTAATGGTGAAGAAGAGGAATTAGAATTCGAGTATATGACGATGGTTCCCTTCTGTTACGATCTCGTGGACGTGAAATATCTCACAGGAGATCAGATTAAATGGGTGAATGCGTTCCATAAATCTGTCAGGGAGAGATTAGAGGTGACTCTTCGTGATATGGGAGACAATCGTGCGGCGGATTGGTTATTGAAGGTTACAAGAGAATGGTGATTAATTATTTCATCTAGAGTGTTAGCTATTTACAAATGATTATTTAGCAAAGGGGTATAAAGATTGATATGAAGCAAGAAAAGTAAATTAAAGTAAAGTTAAGTAAAGTGAGGTGATTGGTGTAATATTGAGCTAGGGTCGTGAAGATCGTTATCGTGGTAGGGTTGGGTTGCGTGATATGCCCGTGATATACCGGTGGTGGTATCCTGGACCAGCGGGGGAGCTAGATCATGCATGCAGATAACAAACATTAAATAGGAGCAGCTGTATCTATGGGTCCGGGCGCTTTGTACGTAAAATTCATGACGGATATGGGATATGGGGCTCTTCGCTGCACATGAGCGGATTTTTGATTTTCGGCATCGGCAGCGACATCTGCGCATGATTATAGTTTAGGCTATGCATCAACATTAGCATTGGCATTGAGGCTAACTCACACTTGAATGTGATTGTTGTAAACTGGGGCTTGCACCACTTCGAGGGGGGAATCAAATTGAACAATGTTCTCCTCAACGTTGATATAGTAGAATTGACACAAAATTGTGTCATAACGAAGTTCCCAGTTTGGCGGTAGATCATTCATTTTGACAGGTGCTGGTGCAATTGGAGGTTTGCTGAACTGCTCTTCAGAGCCGAATGTGTAGTTATATGATGCCGTTGATAATGATGGAGATGGTGGGACACTAGACATTGGAGATTCCGAGTCCAAAGAAGATGCAGAGGTAGTGGTTGTTGTCACTTTTGATTTGCTATTGCTGCGACTCGTCAGTCTGCTGAGTATGCTTGTAGAACGTTTTAGACTGAGTTTGGCCATGTTTATTGTTGTTTGTGATTGTTAACTATTGTCAAATCAGACTTATCCAGCTATCTTCCTCACCGTCTTCCATTCCGCTGGATTGGGGCGTGGCTGTTCCCGTCCTTAAGTAGTTAGTCGTCGTCCGCAACGGTTTCGGAGCTGACAAATTTGATGGCACCCCGTCGGCCGGGGATTAGCCTTTTCGGCGGACCCTCGAGCTTAATTCAGCGCTAATTCAGGGCTAAATGCTAAGTCCTGCAGCCTATTTCCGCGGCTATTACAAATATTCGGTGACCGCCCGGGAATAATTTTGCCTACCCCCGACCTCCGACGCCCGACGCCGATAAAATCTATTTGCGAGATGGAAATAATTCGTCATCCCCGGGGGCAGGGGCGGAAGGCGGGATTGAACGGGCAGGTGAAATGCTTACAGGAGATAAACGGGGATACGCGGGGATAACAAACCGGCTGGTCGGCGATAAGTGCGAATATGAACAGCGCCATGGCTCTTTGCTCTTTGGATATGGACTTTTCATTCATGTACAGGAGACGGTGGTGTTGATGTAGTACAGCCACCGCCACCGCCACCGCCACAGCGACAAACACAATACGATACAACGCAATACAATACAACAAGAGCAATGCCGGCAAAGGGATGGCGCAAGGATGAACAGGAGACCAACATCGAAACGGTCATGCACAATGAAAACCTCTCTATTGACGCGTTCGCTTTCCCCAAATCTATCATCAACAAACTCTCTAAACAAGCACTTGCCGAGGCAGATCCCAATTCTAGGTTCCTTTTCGCCAAAGATTCTCAAACAATCATCCAAAGAGCTTGCATCCTTTACATAAATTTCATATATCATCATGCTAAACAACTGGTGAAGAAACAGAATAGGAAAGTTGTTAATGCTGACGATGTCATCAACGCTTTAGCTCAAGTGGGATTTCAGGAATTTGAAGGGATACTGAGAAATGAATTAGCAAGTTTTGAAAGGAAAAAGGAAGCAAAGAAACTCGCTAGAGCTACAGCAAAGGCTAATGCTAATTCTAGTGCTGGAAACGTTGAAGATGCTACAGTGGAAGAATCCAATCCGGCAGTAACAAAGAGAATAAAACTTCAAGATTTAGTATCTCCAAACGGTCAGCCTATGAATCTCGATGATGAAGAAGATGAAGCCGAACGCGTGGAGGACTTAGAAGAAGCTGAAGAGGAGGAGGAGGATGACGAGGAAGATATCGACGACGAAGAACAGCACGTTGATGAAGATGCTCCACATAAACCTTCTCAATTAGAGTTAGAGCAGAAGGAACTCGCAGGTGAGGATCCCGACAGAATAGAGGTCTCACAGTCAGATGTCATTCATTCCGTTGTCGAAACAAATGGAAAGACTGATGCCGAAGCAGAGGCCGAAGCGGATATTGATAATTAGAGAAGAATCAAAATCTTACATTGTATATTACTTATATTAAAAACTATGCCAATGCGCTTCTAGGCTCCAGGCTGGTTGGGCTTGTGTGGGTGTATGCATTTTGAGTAGAAGGGCAATCCGCATTCCAATCCCAATAATATGTATCCAACTATAATTAAAATGACAGTCACAATTACCACAAACTTGATATTGGACCACATCATCTGCCTCTTCACATTTGTAGTACGCCTACGGAAAGAATTGGACCTAGTATTGAGTGTAGATGTCTTGTTGATGAGAGTGTCCAAATTCTCTCCACGCTCGAGTATCCTATCGATATTCTCATTCATAATCTCCCGAACTTGACTCATCTCATCTTCAACGGATCCATAATTTTGGACTAAAGTGACCAGTTGGGCCTCCTCTTGGCAAATAATCTCCTTCATACGAAGCTTGAACTCATATTGTCCATTTACATTGTAATATTCATTCAAGTATTCATTTCCGAGCTTCTCTAATAAATTATGTACAAAACTGCTCAACAGTTTCGCTCCACAGAGAATGATAATCGTTATCAGGTCCCCGTTTTCCGCAAGGTATTTCTTGAAGTAAAGTACGACCTGAACGTTTTTCCCATTGATTGATAAAGCTTGAGGAATATTCAGGTGATCCATCCTACTTTCTTGCACTTCGTTGATTTCTCCAAGCTTTTGGGTTACCAGTTCCACATAATTAGTGTGGTTTTTGTGACCATGGGAAACACTAGGATTGTCATAAGTGTATAAAGTCGTTGAGTTGACACTTAGCAAACAATATATTACATTGATGCTTTCTTCAAACGGAACCTTTTCATCTTTCCCCTTGGTGTTGTTGCCCTTTATAGTAGTATGGTTACTACCTCCTTTGTGATTGGTTAATGGTTCTGTAGACATCTCGTTAAATTGACTTCCCTTATCTTTACCTCGCCTTTATTTGTTAATCTATTCTGATACCAAGGGAGGAAATAAAGCTGATTGTACCTGGTATAGTAGTCGAATCGTCTTCTCCTAGATATGATAAGATAGGAAGTATCCCCAGCCCACTCAAATAGCAATGAAGTGAGGGAGATAGGTGCTGCATGCAGCGGGAGCTGTCAAAATGAAAAATCATGCTGCACGCTGAGGATGCAACCGGGCCGTCTCCCCGCCACAGCTGATAACCGGTACACCCTACAATACAACAGATATGTCATCGATTACTCTTCCATCTTCTATTAAATTATATCTTCTTTGAAACAGTTTACAAATAATCAATCACTCAGAGAGAACAAGACGGCCGTGGTAGTGTAGATCCGTAAAATCACTCAACATCAGCACGTCCACTTCCTCACCCCGCAATTCTGGTGCAACTGAGATTTTGCCGATAACTTTATCAGCTCTACCCATTCGTCTCGGAGATTCTCTTTTAATGGCATATAGTTCGTCCTTCTGTAGATTGCACAAAATAACAAACCATGTTTCTCTCTGTGGCTTGGAAAACTTTGGCGCATAAATCCGATAATCAGGCTTGTACATACCATTTTCATGAACGAGTTCAATTTCCAGTTCATTTGGCTTGGATTGTTCGTGTATCTTAAAAGTACCAGTAGGTAAGCTACCTGCAACACGAGAAAATTCGTCACGTTTGTTCCTCTGAACCTTGAGTTTGTCCATTAATCTTTTGATATCACTTGCCTTGGTCGAACCAATGGTCTTCAGATTGATGTTGTTACTTTCAGTAATTGTCGGGTTCCATTCACTTCCATCTGCATCGTAAAGTTCTTCACCACCCTTCAGCTTCCTCATCTTTAACCCGGGTAAAGCATAAACAAAGTCGTCATCAAACCAACTTCCCTGCTTGATACATTGCATGAGCTTAATGAAATTAATAGTGGTGGATAGAAATCTCATCTCCGAAGTTGCGTCGATGTAAGCTTGAAGAATACGTAAACTCTGATCTAAAACAGAGACAGTATCTTGAGCGTAATCAGCAATTGGCAACTCAACTCTAGACATGTAAGCCTGTAACAACAAAAATGCCTTGACGTGAGGATCCCAAATGAATTCATAATCTTCTAAATCATCTGCAGAATATCTCATCTCTTGAGACATTTCCATGTTGATCAATTCTTCACCATGTCTTGTCGGTAATTCATCATATTCAGTAGCACCACATAACCATGCAAGGCATTGCCTAAAACTGGCGTTCGGTGTGACCTTATTCAATAAGTTTCTTATAGTCTTGTGAGACAAATAGTAGTATGATGAGATGTGTAAGAAAGGAGTTGGTTCAATTTTCTCACCCGTTGTAATCAAACATTTGGAATCAACTAAGTTCTCAATCACCTTGTCAACCAAACCACTTAAGTACTTGCTGATACCCTCTTGAGATATATCTTCAATGCCGTAATACGTAGGATTATGGTGTGCTCTCCTATATAGGAAAGTCCATGTCAAAAAGTCCATGGCTTCTTGTCTAGATTTGATAGTGCCGGAGGAGATCTCAGCACCAATATGGTTATCCATAACCTTGTGTAACGATGACTCCACAGGGAAACCAACATTCAAGAAATGCTTGTAGAAAGTCTTTTTGGATTCTTTAGTAAAGACCATTGCAGTACCACTTGTATCAAACGCAGGTCTACCTGCTCTACCCATCATTTGTAGTATATCTGTCAAATCCATGTCTCGGTAACCTTCAATCTTCGCATCAAAAAATTGAGTACCCTTGATAATGACTAAATGGGCTGGCAAGTTAACACCCCAAGCTAAAGTGGATGTTGCAATTAAAATTTGGATCTTGTTTTGTTCAAACAACTTATGTGAAATCTGTCTGTCACTTTCAACCAAACCCGCATGATGCAAACCTATACCAAATTGTAGAGAAAGTTTCAAAGTATCGTCTTTGACTTTGTCAATGTAAGGTTGAAGCTCATACTCGTCCATATTTAAGAAACGACGTGGATTATCCTCCATACCACACAAATGGATGATATCCAATGCAGTTAACCTAGTCTGCCTTCTAGATGCGACGAAAATCAAAACAGGTTTCTGTGGCGAATGTTGTTTAATTGCCATAAACGCTGGCTTATTCATAGTCTTCATCAAGGGACAGAACGCCAAATTGTCCGGGAATCCGTCAATGTACATTTTCAATGGAACGGGTCTAACACTTTGCGGGAAATTGAACAAACCTTCTTTGACCCCCAACCAGCTCGCCATATCCATCGCATTAGAGACAGCAGTAGACAAACCAAGCAATCTAATCGGCTTTTTAGTAAACGAGGAAATGTAGTTCATTCTACTGACAATGATCTCCAAAATAGGTCCTCTGTCACTAGCTAACAAATGGATTTCATCCATAATAACCAAGGAGATTTCCTGAACAAACTTCCTGCTCTGCCAGTTACGAGAGATACCATCGAATTTTTCAGGGGTAGTAATGATGATATCAGCCTCCCGAACCTCTTGAACACCTGGTAGAGAATCACCTGTCAATTCAACAATCTTATGACTCGTATTTGCGCAGATACGCGCCCGCCAATCGTCGACTCTTTCTCTCACCAAAGCCTTCATAGGTGCAATATACACAATCTTAGATCCTGGGAACTCATTAAAAGCATGCCATATTGCAAGTTCAGCAACAACAGTCTTACCAGAACCTGTCGGAGAACCAACAAAAACACTAGAATTGGTGTTGTACAAGGTATGGAACGTCATAGTTTGCATTGGATTGAAATAGGAAAACTTTGGTTTGTAAATATGCTCAACTTTATCATCATGTAGAGCAGTGATGGGCAATGGGCGAAGTTTAAGCAACTTTGTTCTCACGGTATCATTGTGAGGTTTGATCAAATGCTTGAAGGAAACTGCCACAGACGTTTCGGAGCCGATCCATGTATCACTAATAGCTCTGACCATAATTTGCGGCGGAGCCGGATCACTCAAAGGGATCATGAAATCAATTTCATGGGGTGATGAAAAAGAACGCTTACTTAAGATAAACTTCTCAAAGTGTAATATATTGGACTTGTCACTGTCTTCAACTAATATCCAAAAGAATTGTGCATTCCCATGGTATTCAAAATTCCAGATGAAATCAGGTTCAATAGTAAGGTGTACACGCATGACATTTGTGGTGATCGGGAAACATTCGACGTCGACCAGTAAGTAAGGGAATCTTCCAATTAACTTGTGAAGCTTCGGCCCCATGGATTTATTATGAACAAGTTCACCAAGCTCAGATGGGTCAAGGTCTCTCAAATGATCCATTGTAGGCTTCTTTGACTCAATCAAATTGATAATTTGTGGCTGAAGTTGAAACTGGTTCAACGGGTGTTGGAAAGGCCACAATTGTCTATCAACAGCTTTGCAAATTTCGAGCATGTGCCTAGTGAAAACGCCCCATCTTCTGTTCAAACCCATGAGAAACAGAGAACGACAGATACGTGCAGCATTTTGAGCAATATACGCCATATCTGAAGCTAGAGCAGAGTCTTTAACAAAAGCCCTGGAGATAAAGGATTGAAGTAACACATTTGTCTTCTTTTGTGAGCTCTCAAGTTTTGGTCCAATCTCGCAGACGATTTTGTCTGTTTGCAACTCTTCGAGTTCTTTGGCTTCATCTTCTCTAAATTTAACGTTGTCAAATTCTGAACTCATGGAAATAATACTTAAGACATCTGCCTCAGAGGCGCTTGCATTTATGAGTTGATTGAACACCTCAACTGACTCATTAAGCAAGTAGAAATCTGAAGATATTCTACCGATATCCTTGGGAATGAAGCCTTGCGACCTCTCATCAAAGACAATCATTTGCAACTTGTGTAACTTCCTCGCCGCATCAATGATCATTCCCCTTCTCTTCTGAACTAGTAAAGGATCTTCTGCAAGTTCTTGCCAATCAATACCATATGCAAATGGATTTTGTTTCATTCTCACATACAAATATGTGTAACCAAGCCATTGAACACCTTCTTGAACGTTAGTTACAGTACCTAGGGAGATTTCTGCATTCAAGTTATCGACCAGTTTTGCAGAGAGTTTAGACTCAATAGGATGCTGTTGCAACAATAATGAGACGTAGTGATCCAATCTATCACCACTGGTACACAAGATACCAATACCATGGCTCTCGAATTGGGGTCTACCAGCTCTACCAAAAATTTGAATGACATCTGAAATACCCAAATCAACAAATCCACCCTGCTTCGAATCATAGACTTGCGTGCCTTTGATAATGACAGCTGCCGCAGGTAGATTGACACCCCAAGCTAATGTAGCCGTACAGACAAGTACCCTAATTGCACCACCTAAAAACATCTTTTCAGTGATGTTTCTGTCCGCTCTTCCCATACCTGCATGATGCACTCCAAAACCACCCACGAAGAGTTCTCTAGAGTCTTTATTTTTGTTTTTTGTCATTTCTCTTTCGAAATAGTTATATCTTTCCGTATCCCTGCAATCGAAGTAGGATTCATAAGATTCTTTTCTAATCATATTCATGTAGGTACGTGCAGTTTTGACGGTGTCTTTACGAGAGTGAACGAAAACCATGACCTGGTGACCCTCTCTCATCATCTCCATCAACTTTTCGAAGGAAACTTCATCCAGATTTTCTCTTGCTTGCTTGGATCCGGCCTTACCCTTGACACCAACAAGTTGCTGCTCTAAAGGAACTGGTCTGAACGACTGATCAAAGAAGAACATTCCGACATTTCGATTTACCCCGAGGAAGTCTGCAACATCAACGAAATTGGGCAAGGTTGCAGACAAACCCACAATCCGGATCATTGATTGAGTACTTTCAACCTGTCTCAAAGTTCTTGCAACAAGAGTTTCGATAACACTACCTCTGTCTTCATGTAGCAAATGCACTTCATCAATGATCAATAGCTTAACCTTCTCCACAAGTTCGGTATCACCGTTCGACTTACGAGTAACCACATCCCATTTTTCAGGTGTGGTGACAATGATTTGGGTTGTCATAATTTCAGCTTTAGTAAGCTGCATGTCACCTGTCAACTCTCTAACTTGTATGTTTAGCCAAGCTAACTTTTTCGAGAACTTCTCCACAATCTCGGCCGCAAGAGCCTTTAGTGGGGCAACATAAACAATCTTAAACTCATCAAAGTCAATATCAACATTCAAAGTATCGCCATCCAAGCTGTCACTTTCCGATATGAATTGCTTGATAGTGTGTAGAATAGCGAGTAGTGCAACATCAGTTTTACCTGCACCAGTCGGTGCACAAACAAGCATATTCTCATTTGTGTTATAACCAACGTCGTAAATAAGAGATTGCATCCTATTTAGAGTCTTATATCCTTTGAAAGTACCTTGACATAAAAAGTCCAACTCTTTAACGGGTATGAAAATGTTTGGTGCTTTTGAATTTCGTTTTTCACTTTTAGGGATGACGATTTGTTCATATTTTTCCATTGTATCACGAGTTGAGCCGTTGGGAAGAGTGTACGCCTTACCTGTGAAAGAGACCATATTACCGGAATCATTTGTTTTAAAAACGTGAGGATAATTGTTCACGGATTTCTCTTTAGCAAGGGGTTGTTCTCTCGCTCTTCTCGCATTTTCTGCAACCAGAGCCTTAATATGGTCCGCAGTCATAAGTTGACCACCTCTACCGGGCTTAGTCGATTTCTCTTGCTTGGATAAGTCATATTGCTTCAATATTTCTGGTTTACAGGTGATGAGCTTGATGATCATGTCCATTTCATCAAATCCCAGGATATCGAAAAGTTCACCTTGTAATCCAGCTTCTGAATCCTCTCTTTTTAACAATTCTATTATACTCTCGAATAGATGGGTGGAATCATCATTGGATTCTTCACCACCACTAAGTTTCATCTGTATCCTTCTGCATTCCTCTTTAATCTCGTTCACTAAAAAGAGTTTCGTAGATTCATCATCATATATGTCGGACTCGTCACTATCCCCCAATTCTCCATCATTATCACTATTTTCATTGAAAACTTCCTCATAATCGACAAGCATATCATCAACGACATTCTCAAACTGCTTAAATAGATCATTGACAGTCCTTCGAACTTCACTCTTACCAGTGGATATCACTTCTTCATTTAGTAAATTTGATGGTATATTTAAAGACTTTTCCTCATTCTCCACATGAAACGAAGCAAGCTTTTCCCGCAATGGGGTCATAGCTTGCATGTACGACCCCGTAGAGGACACATTATATGTCGCCATTATCAATTATGCCTCTTATGAGAGCTGAATGGTTGTCAGAACGTTTGGTATATTGAATGAAAATGATTCTGTGTCATCCATTCTTCGCCCTTGCACAAAATACGCAATCCGCACCTTAAATGGAAATCATGATTCATAGTTCACAGTAATTCTTGATGAGTTTGGGTTCTTGAGTCATGTAGATTGAAGGCACAGGTTAATGGGCATGGAAACTCACATATGGATACAGGATACCGGAACACTGTGAAGTTTGTAGAGACGGCTCAATGCTCATACAGTCAGTTTTGTTCGACTGTTGTTAACTCGGAAGTAAGATAGAGATATAAAGTGCTACTGGAAATATGAATTAAAGGACGACTGGGTCGAAGCAGGATAGTGATAGCAGAAATGTGAGCATGTGTATGATGAAGGAATGGTGAGGTAAGAGGAGCAATCGACACCAGAAGTGGTGAAAGTAGTGTACATGTGAGAGAGATGAGAAAAGTGGAAATGCATGCGGGTAACGCAGTAGCTAGTACTGACGTTAAATAGATGAGTGGCAATACTAATAATAGAGATAATGACAGTGTTGCAGTTGTGAATGCTTAGAGGTCAAATTGGCCATTGACAAATTCGTAATCAACGTCCATGTCATCATCTTCAGCTTCTTCTTCAATGTCACTTTGTTCATCAACAACTTCCTCATCGGGTGGTAAGTTAGGATTACCAGGGATGAAAGAACCATATTGAGGCTTGTATGATCCTCTGCGGCCCATTGATGGGTTGAAGTGATCAAACATGGTAGAATCGTCAACGTAAGTGAATCCCTTGAAGTTTTCTTGAACAGCTTGAGATAATGGAGTAGATCCGAGCAACAGTTGTCTGTTGATAGCGGAGGTGGAAGCAGTGGTAAACTCAGGGTCAAAATTCGATGTATCCAATTCATTAGCAATGTGCGGAACGAAAGGTGGTGGTAATTTTTTCTCCTTGAGGTGTTCCCAGTTGATGTCCTGGAAGAAAGGATGCTCTCTGAGTTCACGAGCATCATTGATGGCACCGAGTCTATGTTTTGGGTTTCTGTTCAATAAACCCTTAACAAATGAACGACCTTCCATTGACAAAACCTCTTTTGGGAAACGAACTTTACCAAAGGCAATATTCTTGTACATTTGCTGAGTACTTTCTGCATAAAAGGGAGACCAACCACAACACATTTCAAAGATCAACACACCAAGAGACCAAAAATCAACCATCTTTGTATAACCTGATTCATCAAGCAAGACTTCAGGTGCCAAATATTCAGTGGTACCACAGAAGGTGCTAGTAGTACCATCACCTGTTAGGTTTGCCTTCGACAAACCAAAATCACAGAGAGCAATATGTCCATTTGCATCCAACAAGATATTCTCTGGTTTCAGATCTCTATAAACGATATCATTGTCGTGTAAGTGTTCCAAAGCTAGGACTAGTTCTGCAATATAGAATTTTGCTCTCTCTTCACTAAACCTTCCCTCTTTCTGTAAATGCCAGAACAATTCACCCCCACTCATAAAATCAGTGACTAGGTACAAATCTGTTGGAGTTTGGAATGAGAATTTCAGGCCGACAATGAATGGGGATTCAGTAGTTGCAGTTCTGACCAAGATGTTTCTCTCACCGATGGTGTGAGCAATTTCCTTCTTCTTGACAATAACTTGCTTAGAGAGAACCTTCATTGCATAAATTCTCTGAGAGTCTCTTTTTTTGACTTGAAACACTTGACCGAAAGTACCCTTTCCTAGTAATCTCAAGATTTCGAAATCGTTTGGTCCATAATGTCTCTTTCTGATATTTGAATATTCGAGTTTAATTCTAATACGGCCATTGACGGGTTCATTTGGTAATCTTTGTTGTAATTCATACCATTGTTCCATTCTTGAGTCATCAATGGTTTTCGGAGAGATGGAAACGTGACCCAAAAAGGAGCCATCAATGGCAGCATCATAGACAGAGACCTTTAATTGAGACTTGGATCCAATAACGTCGAAAATGGCAGTATGATGCCAAACAGGATTTGAAGGGTTGTAGTTGTTGCCACCTGTTTTGGAAGTTTTCGATGTTGTGGATTTGTCACTTCCAGGACCGGCCATGCGACCTGTCTTGTTAAAGAAGCTGGCCTTTGGATCATAACTTTCTGGAGCCTGTGTGATGATTTCGGAAGATTCGAATGTGCACACTGCATAAGGTTGTGAGTATTCGGAGGAGACATTCAGGCCTTGTGCTTCCACCACACAGATACGTAACTTACCTCTTTGAACGCTTTCGTAAGTATCGGAAGCATTTGTTAATGCATAGTTTTGAGATCTTTGATAATGCTGATGTTGGGACTGAAGCTGTGGTTGAGATTGAGATTGATTATTAAGAATGTTTTGATGATTAATCTGTTGAACATTAGATGTTGGTGGTTTACCGTTGACGAGATGCTGGTTTTCATTATTATTATTATTATTATTATTATTATTGCTGTTAATGGCATTGATGTTGTTGTTATTTCCCGAGGTATTCAGCTGGACGGTGAGGTTACTCTGTTGTTGATGGTCAAACTGGTTTATGGATCTGTTGAGAGCGTTTGGATCCTTGATGGTGGTACCCATTGCGTAAGATTTCTCATTTATTCCGATGGTCGGGGTAGCGTGTGGTAAGATCTTGGAGGGGAAGGCGGATGGCGAAACAACGCGGGCCAGAGGTTGTGCGCCTTGCATTAATGTCTGTTGTTGTTGTTGTTGTTGTTGATGCAGCTGTTCTTGTGATTGTTGCTGTTGTTCCTGTGACGTTACGCTTGTATCCGGATTGGTGCTGTAGTTATCGGAGGTTGACTGTTGGCTGGATGTCATTGCCTCTGGTGTACCCGATTTCTGTTTGTTAATGAAATTCAGGATGCTAGTGGTGAAGTCCGTCATGACAGTGCAGACGGAGGTGGTACTGTGAGAGAGGAATGGATAGAGAGAGGTGAAGAGGTGTGTTAGTATGCGGAACTTGTGGTAGTGATGCAATTGGACCACTTATGGTTTACTGCTTGGCGGTTGGCAGTTGGCTCTTGGAAGGGAAAGCTTTTCTGTCGCTAAACGCTACACGCCTAACGCTCCCGAATTGGCACGTCTCCCATGGGGGTGGGGAGTGAGGGGCCAGGGGTCAGGGTCTTGGGGATAGCTGGCGTGAGAGAGCACAGTGACCGTCAGTAGTGGCGTAGTGGTGGTAACAGGGATACGTACTTGGTTCGGGTACTGTTCAATTGGCTGAGTACTGAGTATTGAGTGCAAAGAGTACAGACGTAAACGTAGACGTTGAGGAAAAAGAAACGATTCTATGTCTACTGATAGGGGGAGACGGACTTTTGACTGTCAGATGTTCGCCACGGAGTAGTCAATGGTATCAATATGGAGTGCTGGGTATTGCTCTAAAGGCGTGCGTGCAGTCAGCGGTGTGTGTGAGTGGAAGCACAGGAGATGACAGAGAGCAGAGAACAGAGTAGATGGCACTCGGATAAGCTAGGGGTCCGGATGTGAGAGTTGGGGGCGATAAGTGGAGTTGCTGTACTTTCAGAAAGTCACGTACCAGGCACAAATGTCGGTAGCAGAAGGCAGTAGTATCTGAGGAACGCTGCTGTGGTGAACTGGGTGCTCACTGCTCAGAGATACACATATGCTGTGTCCAGCAGCAGCAGAACACGGTGCATACAGAACCCTCTTGACTTTGGTATTGGCGCTGTGCGAATAAAATTCGTTCGGCTCTGACAGATTATGCAGCTTACATACAGGTTGAAGTTTACAGGTCACAAATTACAGATCATAGGTTCAGGGTCAGAGGTCAGAGCGCAGGCCCGTAGACGCGCAGGTTACCCACCACGCTATCATTGACGACAACTAATCCACCTGTGCCGTGGGCCGGTGAAATGGATCCATGTTTAGAGAGCACCCCGCTGTGCTCGTGGATCCACAAGCGGGTCTCGGTGTCAATGGCAAGGCCGTTCACGCGCGTTATGCGCAGAACATTGTCTGCTTCCTCCTCAGTGGCAGCTTCAATGCTCCCCGGGTATAGTGTTTCTATGTATTCCTTGGTGACGAGCTTGCCAAAGCTGTCAATCCGACCCGGTGTGAGCTCTTCGAATTGTATCCTCAATCCATCCAACTCCGTGAATAGTAAGTCACCCTCATTCCAACCACCAAATTGATTATTCACTTTGAAGACAGGCACACTATTGAAAGTGCTATCCAGTGTAAGAATAGCCTCCCATTCCACAGTTTCTTGTATCGCTGAACACGTGGCATCGGAGCCAACGAACCGATCATAGAAATCTTTCTTCAATTCAAGTTCCTCAACGTGCTGATAGTAGATAGGTTTTCTTAATGTCATGGCGTAATCATTGTCAAGTCTATAGAATGAGCTATCCGATTGTAAGATGTGGGAGTTCAAAATTCCGCTAGCGACAAAAGTGTCAACAGGTTTCAAACACACGTCCAAGTTCAAGTGATCTGTGGAACACTTGGCAATCTCATCCTCATTGAGACCATAGGAGAACATGGCAATACTCTCCATTCTAAACTCATCTTGAGTTTTGTAGCTCTCATATTCACTTTCATTGAAATGTAACTCTTCACCAAAATCATTCCTCAATAATTTCTTGTTGGCAGAGACACCATAGTTGAAAGATCCACCCCTTTTATAGATAATGGGTTTGAGCTGCTTTGCATTCTCAGTAAACCTTTCCTTCAAATCAGCAAATGCCTTGTTCAAGTCAAACCGCTGTTCATAATGCATCAGTTTATGGAAAAATCCTTCAGACTCTACATCTGTAACGTCATATTCATTCATTCCCTCAAGTTCAACTCCCCAGTTAAGGTTACTGTCATTGCTGAACTTCTCCAATTGGCGATCATACCACATCGGGTGACCCTCCGTCGTAAATATAGTATTCCCTGAATCCTTGTTCAATGGATTATCGACATCAAAAAGTAAATATAAATACTTGAGCGTCTCACTGAGCACAAAACTCTCCTGTCGATTTTGTCGAATATCTTTAACGATATCAATAGACCCCGCAAATCCACAAGGTGCAATATAATGTTCTCTTAATCTCTGCAAAAATTGTTCTCCAACTCTAAGATAAAATGGATCTCTCGTAGCTCTGTACAAATGATACGTCGATTCTATGAATTCCGGACGTAATGGGTACCATTCCAATCCAACTGAGTTTTTCAACAGTAATTCATCGGTCATCTCTTCATCAAATCCCTGTGCTAAATCACCGTTACGATAGCTCCTATTCAAATACCGGAAATATTCCTCTGATCGTGACGGCATAAAATTCCATCGTTCTGGAATGGCACCGTAATTATTCCACAATTTCAAATAAGCTCTATGAAGCTTTACAGCATTGTGTACGTCACCGGCTAACACTTGTAATCCGGGGAAGAAAGCACCCAAACTGTCCATCCATTCCGATGCTAGCATTCCATTCTCTGTATGAACATTGGGGAAAATACCCAACTTATTTTGTGTATGCGTTAATAATGCCTTATATGAATTTTTCCAAATATCGAACATAGTATCATCATTGAACAAAATTGAGAATTTAAGCGCATATTCATAGAATGAATCAATAGATGCACCAATACCAGTAATCTGTGGTGACGTGAACATACGTTGAATGGCATCAAAAGACATGGGTAGCAAATCCAATTTCGATCTCATTCTCCAAAAATCGAAAATGGCTCGTTTGGATACATTTGCGAAAATGGAATCTCCCGTCAATTTGGATAACATGGTAAACTCAAGAGATAATGTGGTGATCCCCGCTGTACACTGTTCCCATTTCAACGCATATGGGACGTTATGTGGGCCATGTTTTAAATTGGTGCGTGGATAACTGAATGTTAAGTATTGTTGTTGTGGATTTTCCTTGAATCTGAAATCGTCCTCATTATGTGCAAATGCGATAATGAGTCTCTTCCCTAAATCATAAGCAAGCTTGAGCAAGTGACCATTGTAATCTGGTATCTTAAATCCTTTACGTTCATCAACGGCATAGAGATGTGCCGTTATCAATGATCCTAAAAGTCTGATATTTGTTTCAAAGACTTGTACTGTGGCATCGATATTGAAATCAGTGTAAGTTTCCTCAATTATGTCAACAATGTGAGTAAAACCAGTATAGTTATTCATTATGACAAATGTGTCCATTGCATCAAATAGGGTGATGGAGAAATTTCCCAATGCATCATTCTTTACTGTGTTAAGTGGATTATTGTAATCTCTTAAATTGGGCTTGCATGTTAATGGGAGTACTTCATCATAGGGGTATCCATGTTGCATGTATGACATCCAGGCATAGTCAAAGAGATGTTGTGTTTCGTTCTTAAGTAAGCTAAGATGGGTCTTTGTGAATGTGGATTGGAATAATTTCGATGTGCTATATTGTGACGTGTACGTGTATTTATGGAAGTAGTCGTTACCTAGACTCTCGGATACATTTGCAGCCTCCGAGAGGGAAAAAAACGGGGCTGTGAAGAGTAGATTTGTCAGTAATGACTGTATTCGCATTGTAGCGGTATATGCTTAATGCAGGGTTTATCAACAGTCAGATCAGGGAAACACAAGAAGTCAAAGGTTAATTGTAAAGTGAAAAGTGAAGAGTAGAGAGTAGAGAGTGCATTAAGCAACGATCGTCAGAAAAGCCAAAAGCCAAAAGTGGAAAGCCGCGCCGAGTGCCGAGTGCCGAGTTTGTTGATTGTTGATTAATCACATGGGTTGATGGCGGTTGACCGCTATGATGTTGATCGTAGGAGAGAGGAGAGGGGGAAGAGCAGGTCAGAGAATAATACATCACGCTATTAAGTATACACCTGAGATGTCTGAAGTACGTCGCTCTAAGAGAATTGCTTCGATCAATGACGAACTCTCCGTTACGGCTGAGAACGCTGCTAAGGCCGCAATTAAGCCGCTCACAGTTTTGAAGAAGGCATTGAAGAAGACTAAGGTTGCTAATAAGGTAACAAAGCCTAAGGCGGCACCTACAAAAGTGATCAAGCCTGCAAAGAAGGCAGCAGTTAATGCAAAACCTGCAAAGAGCAAGTCACGCGCTGCTAAGAAGGAAGATGCCGTTGTACTCGACGAAGACGAGGATGAGGCGGAAGAGGAGCCTGAAGTGGAGGAATTGGAGGAATTGGAGATTGGAGATGAAATTCCTAAGAGTTTGAAGGTAACTTTACAAGATGGTACTGTGGTTTCACTGCTGGAACGTGCAAAGAAGTCACACAAATTGGTCATTTTCGCATATCCTAGAGCATCCACTCCAGGATGTACGCGTCAAGCAAAGGGTTTCAGAGATGAATACAAGGAATTACAAGACGCTGGAGCGGACGTGCTCGGATTGAGCGCAGATACAGGTAAGGCGCAAACCAATTTCAAGATTAAGCAAGAATTACCATATGACTTGATTTGCGATGTTAAGAAGGAACTCATCAGTTTACTCGGTTGTCAGAAATACCCTAGCGGTGTGATCAGATCTCACTTTATTTTTGTGGATGGTATTTTAGAGGTGAAGAAAGTTAAAGTTAGCCCTGAGGATAGTTTCAAGGGCGCTCTTGATCAAGTTAAGAGTTTGTGATGCGATATTTATTTGTTATTTGTTATTTTCTTTTTTTGTTTCATAATAATGTACAGTAAGATTAGATTAGAAGATTGAGATGGTGGGGTGATATACAGAGTATAAGTATAAGTAAACGCAGAGTAAACTTAACGGTTGGACTTTGCAACTCTCTCTAATTCATCCTTCTTCTTGATAGCGTAAGAAGTAGAGGAACCCTTTGCAGCGTTAACTAATTCTTCAGCTAAACATTCAGCAATGGTCTTGATGTTTCTGAAAGCAGCTTCTCTTGCACCGATGGTGAGGAGAGCAATAGCTTGGTTAACTCTTCTTAATGGAGAGACATCGACAGCTTGTCTTCTAACAGCACCTGCGGAACCAATTCTGGTGGTAT
This sequence comes from Pichia sp. P7020A, assembly GCA_025531525.1. Lineage (NCBI taxonomy): Eukaryota > Fungi > Ascomycota > Pichiomycetes > Pichiales > Pichiaceae > Pichia > Pichia sp. P7020A. The sequence goes on along the minus strand of JAMYHI010000069.1, from coordinate 10,429 downwards.
CTTCTCTAGCACCAGTGTTGACAATAGCATCGACAACAACTTGTAATGGGTTCAAGTCAGTAAGGACGTGGATGATGTCCATAGCGTGCTTGATGATTCTAACAGCCTTTAACTTCTTACCGTTGTTTCTACCGTTCATCATAAGGGAGTTGGTCAATCTTTCAATGATTGGACATTGTGCCTTTCTGAATCTCTTAGAAGCGTATCTACCAGCAGTGTGGGAGACAAAGACAGGTTGTCTGACTTGGATGTAGTCAGTAAGGGAGATGTCCTTAACAACAACGTCTTCGAAAGTCCACTTGTTGAAGAGCTTGATTTCAGAGGAACCTTGTTGGATATCCTTTGGAATAGCAGTTGCCAATTCGACGTACTTGACTTCGACTGGTTCGGAGATGATTTCCTCTTCAAATTGTTGTTGTTCTTCGACGTCAGACATGTTGTTGCGGATTGGAGATGGTTCAAGATTAGAAAGTCTTTTGACAGTATCCTATAGTGTCCCTTCAGTTGAAAAATGCAATGGTGGCATCTTCAACACTTTTCACCTATAGTACTATACTATGGGTAACACAGTATCCGCCATGCCAACCAGCCAGCCGATCAGTTCGCGAAACCCTCGGATCTGCCCGAAACCCTGGCGGAAAAACCCTTTTTCTCACAGTCACAGTTACCGCATGGGGAAAAATCCCCGCGCACCGCACAGCGAAAGTGCAAAACCGACACGTCCGAATGCGGCAGGCCACGCACAGCGGGGGTTACCCGGCGCAGAAGGTGTTCCACCATTCGCTTTTTTCTTATCTGCGAAATTTCCCAGTGCGCCCCATTGGGCACTCAAACACGCCGCAGGGGTTACCCGGCTGCAAACGTTTTCGGCGCTGCGCCACCCGCGCCACGGCTACTGCGCCACCCTTCGTGCTGCGCCCCCTTCTGCGGGCTGCTGGCTGCGGGGTGGCGGAATCGCAGCACTGCCCAATTCCCAGTTCCCAATTCTCAATTCTCGGACTTCGGAGTTGGCATCACGCGCAGTAGATAAGCGGCTCATCAAATTACAATGCTGACCTCTCAATCCCACCACGGGCAACGGGCAACGGGCAAAGGGTGGACCCCGCATTGGCGGGAGCATGTATTGGGCAGGCTATAAAGGTACGGTACACAGCACAGCACACGGTATTGCACAACACAGCATTGCACAACAGACAGCAGTATAGCAATACAGAACGTCACTACACAACCAAACAACCAACAACTAACAATGCCCGCTACCTTCGAAAGAGAGGAGTCGCTCCCTAAATTACCTCTCCCCTCCCTAAACTCGTCCATTGAACAGGCACTCTTTGCCTTGCAACCGCTGGTCACAGAAGATGACTTTATAGCCCTCAATGATGAAGCAAACGCTTTTTTAAGTTCAGAACAAGCTCATGCACTTCAACTTCATTTGGCCAAATTCGCAGAAGAGAATAACAACTACATGAACAGCCATGGAATTTCATCCACGACTTCAAATGTCTATGGTGATCTTAGAGGTCAAACATTACCTCGTAACCCCTTCTTCATTCTCGAGGATGATCCATCGAAGAATGTAGCTCCAACACAAGAATATAGAGCTGCAGTGCTCACCATTTCAACTTTGCGTTTCATTATGGCACTCAAATTTGGTAATCTCAAATCTGATGTGAACCCAATCACTCAAGAACCTCAAACTATGTCTTCTTATCATAATCTTTTCAGTACTTGTGTCACTCCACATGGTGCAGGTGTGGAAATGAAGAAATATCTCAATTCCAAACATGTAGTATTCATGTCTCATGGTCAGTTCTACACTCTTCCAGTGCTTTCCGATAATGATCAAATTTGGTTCTCAAAGCATGAATTGTCGGCAATCATCAAGAAGATCATCTATCACTCTACACACTCACATGCCACTCATAATAATGAACATGTCAATGTCGGTACTTTCACATCGGAGACAAAATCAACTTGGAAGGCTGCCCGTGTATCCCTTGAGAAATCAAACCCGGATCAAATGCGTCTCATCGATTCAGCACTCTTCATCGTCTCTCTAGATCACGAAAACTTTCAAAATATGAAAAATCCTTCAAATGTCGTTACTGATACCGATATCGATAATGACAATGACAATGTGAAGATTCAATACGTCTCTCATGGTACTTCTCGTATTGATAAGAATGGAACTCAGTATGGTACGTGCATCAACAGATATTATGACAAGCTCAACCTCGTTGTCACTAAGAATGCTACAGCTGCTTGCATTTACCCAGCTTCTATCATTGATGGTACAACTGTGCTTAGATTCATTAGTGATGTTTATACGGACTCCGTTCTAAGACTTGCTCGTATGATCAATGGTAAAAATTACACTCTCTGGACGGAGATCAACACGGTGCCAATCAACAATGAGATTGTAAAGCCCACTTTTCAACACATCACATTCAAGTTGACCAATGAAATCTCTAATGGTCTCCACCTGGCAGAATCCAGACTTGCAGATATTATTAACCAGCATGAGTACGTTGCCAAGAAAATCCCTATTGGTAAGAATTATATCAAGAACAAGATGAAATTACCCTGCGATTCCTTCATTCAACTCTGCATTCAAATCACCTATTATGCACTATACGGGAAATGTCCTTCCACTTTTGAACCTGTCTCCACACGTAAGTTTAGAGATGCCCGTACTGAGCCAATTTGTATCCAAAATCAAACGTTATTGAATCTCTGTCAAGCATTCATCTCACAGACTTCAGACGCCGAAAAGTGGAAACTATTCCTGTCTGCCATCAAAATCCATAAGGAATCCGCTATTGCTGCTAGTAATGGTCAAGGATTTGAACGTCATTTAAGTGCATTACGTTCCGCATTCATTCAGAGTGGTACCATCAATGATATGAACCCGGCATTACCGCCAATTGACCGCACCCAAATACCACCTTTCATCTTCAATCCACTATTGGAGGCATTATACAAACCCGAATTAATTGCTGCAAACTGTGGTAATCCTGCCCTCGATTATTTTGGTATCACCCCATCCATCCCATCAGGGTTCGGATTTGGTTACATCATTAAAGATGGGTATATTACCATTGTCGGATCCTCACAATGGAGGCAAACTGGAAGATTCTTGGAAACTTTGGAGAGAGTGGCCTTCCACATTAAACAAATCTGGAAGACTGTCGTTGTAGGAGGCGGCGCCACTGCTGAGGTGAATAACGTTGGCCGTGATAAGGAGTTGCAAGAATACATTTCTTCTATTCCAATGTCTCTTATCAAGTCCAATAACTCTTGGTTACCTGCATTTACCGGACTGGGAGTCGCTGCCTCTACTGCTTCCACCTCAACTGCTGCGGATGCATACATCTTAGGTGGTTATGACTATTTCGATGTTGGACAACTCAATTCACGATCCAGGTCTGAATTGGCATCCAAGGCACAGAGTAGAGCCCTCAGTCGCGTTGCCAGCCAAGCGAACCTGTCATTGGGTAAGACAGCTAGTTTCAGAAATGTGGGCCAAGCTAGAGAGACTGGACCTCCACACATTGGAAGATTGCTAAGTCTACAATCTGATCTATGATACAATTATCATTCCATATCATTATCTATATCTATATCATTATCTTTATCTATCTATACAATATCATGATGATGTTGTTCCATGGCTCGTACTTTATTGTCTAAATCTGCAAAATCGATAGCCAATATGACATTTGCCAGTATGAGCAAAACCCCAGTTATGATAAAACATACCCATAACATCCCCGCTTCTGCAAAATATCCAGTAAAATATGGACTCACAGAACGTGCAACTTGTTTACCAATATTAACTGTACCCATAACTTTTGTCAATTCTGTGGGTTCAATCAAGGAAGTGAGAATTATTTGTCTAGGCACCACATCGAATCCCGTAGTGAGTTGATTGAGCATCCACCAAACTGCCGCAGACGGGAATGTGACACCTAAGATAGGTATAAGCATGAAGAATATACCACAAGGGATTTGTGTGAAAATAGATGATTTGATAGGTCCGAACCTTTTGGCGAACCATGCACTAGGAATTGCAGAAGCGGACATTAGTATACCAGATGTACCAAATAGTACACCTAACACAATGGCCTTCACATGGTATCGACGCTCAAAATAATACACCACCCATGCATTGGGAGTGAAACCATAACCGAAAGAATCTAGCATGAATGGAACTAATAGTTTGAATAATGTGCGTTGCGTAGATGGAGAGAGACCCGTGAGAGTTGTGTGTTCCACAGTGGAAGTTATTGGAGCTAGTGGAGTGCGTTCCGTGGACGTGGATAGGGAAGAACGTGACGATTGGCGTGATGGGATTTGTGCAGATGTGTCCGATTCCACCACTTCACCATGTGCATCGAGGCTATCATTGAGGGTATCGTTGACACTGGCTTCTGAGTTGGTAAGTTTATATGGTGGGACGTATGAGGGTTCTGCCTTTGAGGAGACAAAGAGCAAACTTAAGAATTTCAACACGGAAGTGAACACAATTAGGTAAAAGGAATATCTATATGCCTTTTTATATGAGAACCCTCTCTTAAGGGTGAGATGATCCACAACCAATCCAGCCGTGAAGGAACCAACTGATGCGCCGGTGTACCCGAGAACGCTATGGATGGCATATATTTCCGGCCTGTGATTTGGTGGAGTGAGGTTCGCCAAGACGGTCTCCTCAATGGTCTTGAATGGTCCCGTATCGTTACCCGAAGGAGATATGACACCGATGATGGCTGCAAATAATAAAATGTTGAAGTCTTTCGTACCACTTGCAAAAATGACACTGGCGAGAATCATCAAAGCGCTGCCCAGCAGCATAATGACCCTATTACCAATCTTGTGGGCATTCCATGTGAGCAGATAAGATATGATGGAATCGCCAATCATTGTCAAGGACATGAACCATCCAACGTGCACTTCGGAGATGCCGATTTCCGTTAAATATAGTGTTAAGACTTGGTTCGTGAGGCCAAAACTGACCATGCGCACAAACACCGAGAACCAGAGCAGCCGGATGTCTGCCGAGGACTGGCGCAGCGAGTGGAAAATGTGTGTGGACATGGTGTGCGTGTGGCCTATTGTCTTGCCAACTGTGTTATCTGGGAGTGCTTTCTTTTGTCCTCCTTCTGTCTTGTCTTGTCTCGTTTCGTCTGTTGACGGAAAACGGCGTTTTTCGTTTTCGTCATTTTTTCTTACGAAGAAGAAAAACATTTGACGGAAGACGGAACAACGGGCACGGCAGCAACACAGCGGGTTGCATAGCAGGAGAGATCGAACACACAACGCATCACGATGTCAATGTACAGTGGGGACGGTGTCCAGGGTATCCAGAACTACGGCAGTGCACACAATATAAAGACGGAGCAGGACAACTCGCCCGGAATGAACCTCAGCATCAACAATGCCGGCACAAGTACCGGAACAGGAACAGGAACAGGAACTGACGAGGAATACGGCAGTTGCGGGAGCAGGGCAAATAGCAACAGAAACGGCCGTAGTGACAGTTACAGTGGCAACGGCGAGAGAGTGAGACGGCCCAAACGATTCAAGAAGATCGCTTGCACGGAGTGCAGACAACAGAAGGCCAAGTGCGATGCATCCGATAAACAGCCTGGTCCCTGCACGAGATGCCAGAAGAGGAACATCCCATGCAGACTCGACGGTGAGTTCAAGCGTACTTTCAAAAGAGCAAAGATCGATGAGTTGGTAAAAGAGTACGAGATCATCAAGTCCAGACTACAAGTGAATCCCAATTCTCACCCCGATGGTGCTGTTGCTCCGAAGCTGAACCTACAACCTCTCCAACAGCAAAATCATCAACAAACTTTCCCCCAGACCCAGTTTCTTCCTCCGTTGCCTACACTTCAACGGTCACAAACTTTTACGAGCCAACCAACTCCACTTCCCGATCCTAATATCTTTCATCCAGTGTCGTTGGGACAAGGACATAGTGGTGCAAATACACTCGCTTCTGCAGGCGCTACGCCCAATACGGCGGCATTTCTGAGTACAATAACAAATATACCACACAGCCCATCACTCACGCGATCTTTCTCTCCAGTGCAAGTGCAAGCGCAATCGATGAATCACAGAACAAATTCACCATTGGGACTTCTCTCTACATCGGCAAACCAATTCGTAAACGGGCCCGCACCGACGAGTACTAGTACGAACACTAACACGAACACGAACATCAACAACACAAATACAAATACAAATACAAATGCAAGCACGACCATATCCGGTCAACCAAACGGAATGAGTAGAATTGGCAGCCCGTACAACCTTAGTACTCTGATATCGGCTGCAAATGTCTCTGAAAGAGGCCTCAACAGCGATATTAATGTTATTACCAACAAAAGCAACAGCATCACAGAGAATGCTGTAACTCTTGCACGCGCAAATGAAACAGCGGTCGCATACAATTGCTCAAGCGGCGATCCTATCACCAAAGATGGAGACACACAGATAGGCACATATGCCCAATGGAGAGCTGAAAATAGACCCGTTAGAAAACCCAAAATTAACAACATTCTACTAGAATGTACCCCGAAAACGTTAGGCGATGTGACAATGACAGAAGATCAAATCGTGCTTCTTTATACTACTTTTGTCACATATTACCACCCGTTGCTGCCCGTTATTGACATCGAGAAGGGAATAGAGAAGATTTATAGACTTTGTCCAGTGCTATTCTGGACGATTATGTTCACAGCGCTTCGCGGTCACCATTCGCTACTTCCTGTCATTACAGAGGAGGAGAGCCAATCTCTCTATTTCAAGCTGTCACCAATATTGAAAAGCGTCTTAGCAGAGATCACCATTTCACCAATCACCAGATACGCTCCCAGTGAAGTTGACGAGCCAATTTTGAATGCTTCGAGTGTCTATTCGGTGCAGGCATTTTTGATTTACACTTTCTGGCCACCTCTAACATCATCATTGAGTGCGGACTCAAGTTGGAATACTATCGGTATTGCCTTTTATCAAGCCATCAGAATTGGTTTACACACCCCTGGTATGACTTCTGATAGAGTGAGATTGACAAATAAAGATCTCATGAATGAACAGATAAGAACTTGGATTGCTTGTAATATTGTCTCACAGACAATTGCATCCGTTTTCGGATTCCCCGGATTCTTCCAACCATATGGATCTCTATCTCTATCTTCCACACTGAATGGAGATGAAATTCCACATTGTTTGAGACAGATGCTTGAGATTCAAAATTATGAAGAACAGGTGGAGAAAACTTTGAACAACAATTCATTTGATCCACTCAGATTAAACAAGGCATCGGAACGGCTCCCCTTGATTCAATTACTTGAGAATGAACTCAACCAACTCGAGCTGCGATTATGCTCCTACACGGAATGTACAATGGATGATTTTAGAGTGCTTGCATTGTATACTGCTCGATTACACTTATTGAGTTACAATTTCTTGGACGAGGAGGGCATTCCGAGTTTTGAATTGAAGAAAGGTCTCATAAAGACGTACAATGCGGCTTTGGCAATCATTCAACATTGCAAAAACTCACAAGAGAGAGATCAATATTTTGTGCATGGTTTGCCTAGTTCATACATTTTGACTATATGGCAGGCATCTGTTGTCATTGGTAGACTTATCAACTCACGATACAAGACCATACTGGACGTAACCACAGGTAGACAACTTTACCAAGTAGCTATCCATTTAGCAATGAAGGCGTCTGTGATAAAGCACGATCTTGCTTACAGATCTTGTGGTATAATGAAATCCACGTGGAATTTATTTAAGACTTTGGATGAAGCAGAACCGGAGCGTGAGTTCAAAGTCGATGTTAGATCAAGAATGTCTGCTAACATCTTCTTCGACACTCTATGGACATTGAGAGAGAAGTGTGGTATGATCCAGTTGAATCCATCCAAGGAGAAGACAGGTGCAAATGCAGAGAGTGCCGAGTCCGACAGCGACGTCGAAGTTATTGACGATGAAGAGGCCGGCGAACTTGCTGATGGCGAGGATACTACTCCGGATAAGAGCAGCGGTAAACCGAGCGTTGAGAGTCGTCATATTTCAAGAACCCCTGAAGGAGTCAAAGAATCGAGAGCGCAGAGTAAGGATAGCTGTGGTTCATTCAGGAGGAAACCAAATTACCATCCCGAATCTGCGGCTAGAAGGATCATCAATACCATTCCACTTGATCCGCAGCCTATTGCACTCGCGGAGACGCCCAAGGATAGTGATGGCAGCAGCAAACAGCCCTCACCAGCCATATCTAATTACAAATCCCCAACTAACTCCAATTCCAATGCTGAGATGGGTCTCAAAAAGATTATTTCGCCTCAGAATTTAGTTGCCGGCCACAAGCTTTTGAATAGTCACAATCAGAACCAAATTGGAAGTGACCAAAATGGCACAGAAGCGAAATCTTCCCACCAAAGCATCGACCAACAATCTCTGGGTAACGCAAATACATACGAAGCAACACACGGTCAAGGCTTTGCTGCCGCTACTCCAAGCTCTGTCGCCAGCGCTGGTGCCAACCTGAATGTGAACATGACTATGCCTCTACTCTCTGCGGCGAATGGTCAGCGCACCAAGATTGCTGATACTAACGCGTTCATGGCGGATGGCTGGGATATTGGAGCCGAGTTTGATACGGCCATGCTCTTCAAGGACATTGAGTCGGTGATGGACGAGTTTGGGTTCCACGCCGAGTAGCTCTCCATAGGTGTGTACTGTATACTGTTGTATGAAATCCATTTAATTCATGTCCTCGTCCCGCTTACGTCAGCGCGGCCCTCTTTTTTTTAAAATTTTTCACTAGCAGTCGGCGCCAGAATCAGAGACAGACGCTTTCCACTCGATGCGTTGAAGACGGTGGGACATCGACAACGGGCCTGGTGGTGAGTGCAACGGCGGAAGCAGGGCAACAACAGCAGAGAGAGCTGCATATACCAAGAAACAGACTAGCCATGCCTGCAGAGATTGAAGACGCTGTCCCAGACATCATCATCGGCGGAGATCAGCCCGTCGACGAACCAGCTTACGATAGTGAGAATGAAATCGAAGTCGAAGATGCTACAGAGGAGGCAAAGGGTTCCAAGAAGGTCAGCTTTGCCGACTTGGACGACGAGAACGAGAATGGAGAAACTGAGGAAGAAATTAGAAAGAGAGAATTCGAAGAAGGTGGTGGATTACCAGAACAACCAGTAAACCCAGATGTCTCTAACCTTACTCCAATATCCCCTGAAATTATCAACAGACAAGCTACTATCAACATTGGTACCATTGGTCACGTTGCGCACGGTAAGTCCACCGTTGTGAGAGCCATTTCTGGTGTGCAAACTGTCAGATTCAAGAACGAATTGGAGAGAAATATTACCATCAAATTAGGTTACGCAAATGCTAAGATCTATAAATGTGACAACCCAGAATGCCCAGAACCAGATTGTTACCGTTCTTACAAGAGTGATAAAGAAATCCATCCAAAGTGTGAACGTCCTGGTTGTGAGGGTAGATACAACTTGATCAGACACGTCTCCTTCGTCGATTGTCCTGGTCACGATATTTTGATGAGTACCATGTTATCCGGTGCTGCAGTCATGGATGCGGCACTTTTACTTATTGCAGGTAACGAACCATGTCCACAACCTCAAACATCTGAACATTTGGCTGCTATCGAAATTATGAAGTTGAAGCATGTCGTCATTCTTCAGAATAAGGTTGATTTGATGAAGAAGGAGGCTGCTCTTGAACATGAAAAATCCATCTTGAAGTTCATCAAGGGTACCATTGCAGATGGTGCACCAATTATTCCAATCTCAGCACAATTGAAGTATAACATTGATGCTGTCAACATGTGTATGGCAAAGTCCATTCCTATCCCAATGAGAGACTTTACTGCCCAACCAAGATTGATGGTTATCAGATCTTTCGATGTTAACAAGCCAGGTGCGGAAATTAATGACTTGAAGGGTGGTGTTGCCGGTGGTTCCATTTTGACTGGTGTCTTCAGAATTGGAGATGAAATCGAAATTAGACCAGGTATCGTGACGAAGGATGACAATGGTAAAATTCAATGTAAATCCATCTTCTCCAGTATCATCTCCTTATTTGCAGAAAACAATGACTTGAAATTTGCCGTTCCTGGTGGTTTGATTGGTGTGGGTACAAAGGTTGATCCAACTCTTTGTAGAGCTGATAGACTTGTTGGTCAAGTCGTGGGTGCAAAGGGTAACTTACCATCTGTGTTTACTGACATTGAAGTCAACTACTTCCTTTTGAGAAGATTATTGGGTGTCAAGACTGATGACCAAAAGAAGGTTAAGGTCAGAAACTTGGAAGTTGACGATGTGTTGATGGTCAATATCGGTTCCACTGCTACTGGTGCTAGAGTGGTGGCCGTTAA
>JAMYHI010000068.1:0-67075 GCA_025531525.1 Pichia sp. P7020A | reverse complement strand
GTGTCTATGAAACCTGAATTTTCAGCTTCTTCAACTTCTTCACCAATCTTCAAGATGATGGAACCGTCAAAAAATGAGAGAATTATGAACTTATCGTACTGGTCGGTCTTGTGAATCTTGCAGGTAAAGGCATTCAATATTTTGGAAGGTAAATCTTGTGTGACTATTTCAGATAGCTCAATATACTTGTGCAGAATTTTTAGTGCAGATCTTGAGTTTGTACCCGTAGCGGTGTATAATTCTGGCATAGCCGTCAAGAAATCACCCTTAGAAATTTTCATATCCATCATTGGGCTCAAAATGGGCTGTTCACATACCATTTTGATATTATCAAGATCTTTCACTTCAAATTCAATCTCCTTAAGCTCTTCCTCGAGGGCTGCCTTTCCATCGAGGTAATCTTGAGAGTTCCATTCCTTTTCATCTTCATTATTTCCTAATTTCTCAAACTGATACAAGTTACGATCTCCATGTTCACTATCTGCAAAGAGATGACCAGATCTTAGAATGAGAAGAGATGTCGCAACAGGAATGGTGTCAAAATAACGCACTCTTAACGATGTGACTAAACCAGGACCGACATGTTCACTCACTGTATCATATAAGGTTTCTTGGGAAGTTTTGAACTCCAAATTTACCTTAAAGATATCTCCAAATTGATTCTGAAGGAGAATAAAAAAACCAGTCTTCATTCTATGCACGACACTGGCAATGATGATCGATTTGGTATCACCATTATTTTTTCTAATTGGCAAGGGAACGTAGTGATTGGGCCTGAATGGACACATGTACTGAATGACACCCTCTGCACAAAGGATGATTCCACTCGGTCCATCCAAACCACCCGGAACTGCAACAATATGATTCGAAGAATAATCCACCTTCTGACTATCTAATAGCATGATGTTATTCAAGCCCATATCGAATTCGTAGTAGTTCAATGATTTAATACCCTTAGAAGATTCATCGTTATAGTCTGCTTCTATAGCTGCAAAGATGGGGTTTTCATAGCCCACATCCATAGACTTCAGCTCGTATGTTATTATGCCATTCCTATTACCCTCTATAGGAGACGAAAGAGAAAAACGGTTAGGGAAGTTTGGATCATTGACAATGGTGTAGACAATCTTGGTCCTTTCTAACGCAGAGACCATTAGTGCACGACCCTTTGAATCAGAGCAAATATAAGCACTTGGTGATAATCGTCTCAAACCAGTTTTACTATTGATTTCGTTGGAAATTGGTGTGAATTTACATCTGAGTGGATCAAACTGGAAAATTGATAGAGATCCACTGTCGGAAGTAACGACAATGTAATCTTTCGCTGACTTTAATATTCCAAATGACGATAGAGACTGTATATTTGCAAACATCTGTTGTGAATGGATGCATACAAGTTCACTGTTGGACTTGTTGAATTGCCAAAGTTCAATTGAAGTTTGTGTGGCAATGACGATCTCTTGTGATTTCTTATTTCCTGAAAAGTTACCCAGAATGGATCCAATGGAACCATTTGGCGATCTCAATGTAAGATGATACAGAGAGAATTTCGGATTGATGTCTGTCATCCGTTGAGCTCTAGTTTCTTGTTGCTTACAGCCGTACCAGCTCTCTGCTGAAGAAAAGATATACCAAGATGGCAGCAACGGAGATGCCAATCGAAAACTGAAAATTCATGTTCTCTCTCGCCTCGCTCTCATACTGAACACTGAACTAAGGCCAATCGATGTTTACTTTTATAGGGTTGTAGTGTTTCAGCTGGGACTTCAAAGCTGCAGCTCTCTTAGCAGACACTTGAGAACACCAGTGCAAAGGCATGCTGCCTGTAACACCGCAGTAACAACCCATGTACTTGTGTAAAACGCACCCAAGTGACGAGTCCCCTCTGTAGTAGACGCGATGCGAAATGCGTTTGTTTTCCAGTTTTGGCGAGCGAACTTTTAATTTTCGATCTCTGTTGTTCCTCTGTTTACTCAAAACTCAAAGCGCCACTTCGGAGCCGCCAGAAGGCCGACACAGCACCAGCAACATCTCCAGCATCAGGACACAGGCAGCACCACTGCGACACAGAGACATGGCAAAGATGGCCGTGGTGGCAAAGCGCACGCAGAAACTTGCGAAGGGCTCCAAACAAACACCGGGAACACTTCGGAAAGAAAGTCAATCAACTAAAATTGATGTAATGGAGATTGATGAGCCCGTTGAAGAGATATTCGAAGAGGAAGAAGAGGGAAACAACGATGGAGAAGACCACGACGAAATAAGAGATACGGATGATGAAGATGTTGACGAAGAGGAGGGGGAGGAGGAGGATGAAGACGACGATGAAGAAGAAGAAGACGAAGACGAGGAAAACGAAAACGTCGACCGTGATGCGAATGTACTTGAAATAGATATCGAAAAAGACGAAAATCAAGCAGTATCAGGTGATGAAGACGAGGAAGAAGACATTGATGCTGCCATTCAGAAGGCAGATGCTAAGAAAAATAAAAAGGAAACCATGAAACAACGTCGTCAGTATCTCAGCTTGATCGGGGAACTCAACACTGTAGAGGAAATACAATCAGCAATGAGAAAGGCGTTTCACGAGTCTCAAACGACCGTTGCAGCACATAAGCGTCAACTTGTCATTTTGAAAGCAGTCATGCACAGAGCTATCTCAATGAAGGTGATGGACGATTTCACATCCTTTTTCTGTCTCATGCTCAACAAAGTTTTACCGATCAAGAAGAATCTCAAATGCGGTGATAAAGTTGTCAAATTTGTGTCTTCTTTCTTTGAAATGATGAACCCAGCCAACGAATACTTGAGCTCAGGTGATATGGAAAACGAATCAAACGAAACTGTACGCAACATGAGCGCTAGTGCATTGGAGGAGGTATTCAATACCTTCATGGAACGCGTCATTAAATATTTGATGAAGGGTCTGGTTGCGACCAACACTACTGTCAGATACAGAATTTGTCAATTGCTATCGTACATTATTAGTAATTGTGGTGGAGTGGATGAAGATCTGTATAAGGCACTCTCAGACGAGCTCACAGCAAGAATATACGACAAGGATGCACCGGTTCGTATGAAGGCTATATCTGCCCTAGCATGCTTTCAAAATGATGACGGTGAATCGCTATCGTTAGCAGGTAAGAAGATACGATTCGTCATGCAAAACGATCCCAGAGCAGAGGTGAGAAGATCTTGCCTGAAACACATTGAGAAAAACAGATTCACTGAACCGTACATCGTGGAGAGAGCTCGTGATGTCGATAGCGTCAATAGAAGATTATTATTCTCCAAGATATTGCCTACATATAGGAGATGTACAGATCTGAGTCCCGAGAGTAGAAAAAAGCTTCTCTCTTGGGGTCTTAGAGATAGGGATGAATCTGTGCGTAAGGCTGCGGCAAATTGGTTGACTAATACCTGGATGCACGATTTCAATAACAACATTCATACCTTGATGCTTGAATTAGATGTCACAGAGAATGAAATCTCAGATACTGCTGTTAGAACACTCTTGGATAAGAGACCGAGTATAGTAACGGACATGAAACTCGATGAATTATTCCTCGATGGTTTAACACCCCAATCCACATTGTTAATGAGGATAATCTTTGAATATTGCCAGGATAATGACATGTCCAACATTATTGAAGATCAGTTCCCCGAAGCTGCGGCATTTGCATCACTTTTAGAGAAATACCTTCGTATGAGGGATGAGAACTTGGCGAAAATTAGTATGTTGAATGAACAATTGAGAGAACATCCAGAATTGGCGGAAGAACATGACATCATTGATCCAGATGATCATAACTACATTATTATGCAATTACTGAAAATAGCTGTCGACTATGATTATAGTGATGAGTATGGTAGAAACAAGATGTACACTATTCTGAGACGAGCATTGAGTAATAATACAATCACTGAACCAATTCTCCCAATATTAATGGAATGTTTGAGGAAACTTGCAACCAACGAAAGAGATTTCTGTCAGATGACCGTGGAAATTATCAACGATATGAGAGACTCCGAATATGACCGAGTGATGGAGGCGAGACAGGAAGAGGAAGCTAGAAAGAAGGCAGAACTTGAAGTTTCAGTGGCAAGCAAAAAGAATAGACATACGCGATCCAGTGGGAAGTCCGATAAGGATGAAGAACTTGAAGAATTGAATGAGAGAGTGAAAAGAATTTTGGCAGATGACGGTGAAGATTCTCAATCCGATGAAGATGAGTATCACTCCGCAGTGGGTGATATGTCTAGACAGTCAATGATTGAAGCTAACAAGTCGAGACAGGAAGAACTTGATCAAGTGTCCCAACTGTCGCCATCTGTATTGACAGATTGTTTGACAATCACCAAATGTATGCTTCAGTTAGTTTTTGCTCCATTGCGGGAGAATATGATGTTGATATCGTTACTGGAGAATTTCATCGTTCCATGCGTCAACCAAAGATCAGAGGTAGAAGTTCGTGAGCTTGCTCTAATATGTCATGGATTGTGCGGTCTTTTAGATAAGGAGACTGCAGTAGCCACGATGGTCATTGCGGGTATTTTTGTTACCCGAAGTGACTATGAATCATTTGTTGTTACTGGGTTGAAGGTGATTGGTGATCTTCTCACAATTCATGGATTGTCTATCTTGCAGAGTGAGAATCAACGAAGTATTGACACAATGGCTGTTGCTAAAGTGTTCTATCGTACGTTGAAGGACGAGAACAAACCTGAAGCACAATCCGTTGTCGCAGTGACATTATTCAAACTTTTCCTTTGTGGTGTGATCAATGACGAAGAGTTGTTTGAGACCACATTATTAACCTATTTCAATCCAAAGGTGAACAGAAATCCACCATTGAAGCAGTGCTTAACCTTCTGCATTCCTACCTACGCATTCTCCAAAAAGAGTCACCAAGAATTGATAGCAAGCGTTGCCTATGATACAATTAAGAGACTATTTAAAGATTGGGATTCGATTTCACAATATAATAGAGAACTGGAGCTTAGAAAGCCCATCACCGCAAGTCAGATCATTGAGAGTTTCCTATATTGGACAGATCCATATAATCTAGCCATGGCTGAGGATGAAGATAGTGAGCGTAGTTCTGTTCATCTCGAATTTGGAATTCAGTTGATGAGGTTGATGAAGAGGTACGACTATCATAATAAGATGCACAGGGTATTATACAAGCCTGTTATACGGGCGCTTGCCAAATTGACATTTACATCTAAGGCTGATATAGAGAAGTTGAGAGAGTTTAGAGATTGCTTTGATGATGGTGAGCTATGCCAGGGCGATTTGAATGAAGTGTTGAATAGTGATTCTACATGCAAGAATAGCTTCTTGAGAGCACACACGTATATTCAGGAGTGTCTGAAGGAAGCTGAAGAGAGAGAAGCGACAGCAGCCACTAGCCACGAAACTGCTGAAGCTGCAGCTGATGCCGAAGCTGATGCCAACGTTGCCGTTGCCGTTACTAGTAAGAGAGAAGCGAGTGACGTATCACCAGAACGGCCGGATTTTAGGGATTCTACAACGGTTACGAAGGCAAACGAAGACAATGCCAGTGACGATGATGATGACGATGAAGCCGTTGAGTTTCCGGCACTGAATAATATTGAAGCACAGTCCAGTATGATAGTCGCTTCTGACGCAGAGGAGGATAGCGCCAGCGTTGAGCATCTGCCAGTTGAAGAGAATGTTAGCGATGTATCGATAGATGTGATTGGTGAAACTACGCTTGCAATTGCAACTGCATCATCAGCTTCTGCATCTTCAGGATCGCGCCAGAGCCCGACGACCGTTAGTATCAAGAGAGAGAAATTACGCTCCCTCTCACCAAACCCTGCTACTAGTGGCAATCCGGCAAAGCCAAAGTCAAAGTCGAGCGGTTTTAGTGGCACGGCAATAGCGCCAAGGAAGGAATACGAGTCGAGGCTGAAGACGAAACTGAAAGCCAAAGCCAAAGCGAAAGGGAAATCAAAGGCGATAAGCTCAAGGTCCGGAGCTGGATCCATATCACCCCCAGTTATAAATACAGAACGGGGTACTTCATCCCGCGTGGGTAAACCTAGCGCAAAGGCGATGTCAAAGAGCAAGGCTAAAACCAAGACCAAGAAATCACTTGCGGTACAGACCCCCCAGATACCCGATGTGATATCACTTGATTCAGAGTAGCGGATACCTGAGACCTGCAAGACCCACGGCCTGACCGCCCCATGCAATGTAATATGTGTGTACAGAAGCAATATACTTGTAAAGCCTGTTGCATTAAATTGGCGGTAGAGAACGACCCGTAATTGCGTGCTCGGTGTTTAGCCGTTTTGTTAAATTAACAAATTAATTTGACAGATGACTGTTAAAATTTTGAATGGCGATGCCCAGAAAATGCGAATTGTTTAAATAGAGCACCCTGCACCCGGGTGCCATTAAGGGTTGCTCTGGTCGATTGTTCTGTTGTCTCTTATCGTTTCCCTCTTCACACAACAACACGCAACACACAACGCTACAATGGGGCTTTCCTTTCAAGCGTCTAACGCAATCACATACCTTTCTTATGGTTTCATGCTCGTCTCTGGTGTGGGCTTGGCCTTATACCAGATGAGAAAGACCAAGAGTAAGGAGTTCTTGTCCAGCAACGGTTCCAGTACCGGGATCCCATTGTCTCTCAACTTTATCGCGTCAGGTTAGTATATTACATCGAATTCTTTAACTGAACCATCAAAGTGTCAAAGAATATGTTCAACTTGCTTTTTCATCAACAAATTAAAAAAAAACAATGTGCTATTATCTCAATTTACTAACCCCTATTGTTTGCCAGTCCGACACATTTATATATTTCTAACGTCCTATGTTTTTAACAATATTGATAGACGGGTGCCTAGCGCTGAGATCATACCGTTTAACTCGATCAAGCTAATACTTGCGGGAGGATTATTATATTGTTGAAAAAGTTTGAATTTTTCTTTTCAAAGTGGTTGTGCCGTCACTTGTCCTATATCTGTGTTTCATAGTTATATGACTGTGGCGGTCTCCATTTTTCTCTTTTATGTTTTATCAGGGGCCGATTGTGCCCATGGTGCTATGAGATGTTGCAGTGTTTGATGCCACTGGTAATGGTAACGTAACTACTATCAATTGTTTTGAAGTGCTTTTACCTCTGAATTCTATATACTGTCATCATGAAATTGTGCCGTGTCATAACCGGTCCTTACCAAATGAACTCAATACTAACATTATTCTCCTCATGTGATTTTTATTTTATTTTGTTTTCTTACAGCTATGGGTTGTGGTATTCTCACTACTTACACTCAAATTGCCAACATTGCAGGTATTCAAGGTTTATTGGTCTACGTCTTGGCCGGTGCAGTTCCTATTGTTATGTTCTCATTTTTGGGACCTCTGATTAGAAGAAGATGTCCTGAGGGTTTCGTTTTAACTGAATGGTGTTACCAAAGATACGGTCCAATCATGGCATTATGCTTATCTGCTGCAACTGTTCTAACCCTTTACTTGTTCATGGTTTCTGAATTGACTGCTCTTGGCAGTGCTATCAGTGCTTTGACTGGTTTGGACCCTACTCCATGTATCGTTGTTGAAGCCATCGTGACTACTATCTACACTTCCATGGGTGGATTTGCCGTTTCCTTCGTTACTGATACTTTCCAAGCAATCTTTGTCTTAGTTGTCATTGTTATTGGTATCATTGGTTACGCCACTGAAATTAACATTGATCTTGAAATTAAGCATGAAACTTACCATCAATTGATGGGTTCTAACAAGTTAGGTTGGATGGTTTTCTACATTTTGAACGTTGCTATTTTAACCAATGATATGTTCATGTCCGGTTTTTGGTTACGTACTTTTGCTGCGAAGACCGACAAGGACTTGTACATTGCTACTAGTATCGCTGCAGTAGTTGTTGCCATTATCTCCACTTTGGTTGGTCTCCCTGGTATTATTGCTGTTTGGACTGGTGACATGGGCATTGGCGATGATATGGGTTACAATGCGTTTTTCATTCTTTGTGGTAAGATGGACAAATGGATCATTGGTGTCATTCTTATTTTCTCCATTTTCTTGTCAACATGTACCTTTGACTCTTTACAATCAGCAACCACATCATCCATTTCAAATGATTTGTTCAGAAACAAGTTCCCAATCATTTATTCTAGAATATTGGTTATTCTCATCATGATTCCAGCATTAGTTGTTGCCATTAAGGCTTCTGCAAATGTTTTGCAAATTTACTTCATTGCAGATTTATTGTCAAGTGCCATTGTTCCAGTCATGTTCCTCGGTCTTTCGAAGCATTTCTTCTTCCTCCGTGGTTTGGATGTCATTGTCGGTGCATTGGGTTCATTGCTTGCCATCTTTGTCTTTGGTTGTATCTACTACGGCACTGCTAAGGAGGGTGGTTATTTACTATTAATCTGGAATGGTGTTTACGACCCTAACGACTGGGGTGCATTCGGTGCCTTTGTCATTGCTCCAGTTGGTGGTATCATTTTTGGTTTGATGTGCGCAGCAGCTAGAATCTCCATTATCTATCTCTACTGCAAACGTACAGGTAAGGAATTCCATGCACTTGATATGCCAACATCTTTGGCTTTTGGTGTCACCACTAAGGAAGAGGGTGTTTATGAACCTGCAACTTCATCAGAACCTATTGAAGTTGGCGGTACTGTTGACGACTCTTCATCATTTGACGAGAACAGTCTTGTCAAATCTCTTAACGATGATCCAAATGCTCACGTCAACGTTCGTGAGATTGTTAAGGATTTCCAATGGAAGGACATGTTGCACTTGCTCGTCTAATTTCTGTTTACACTCTAACTAGTTTTATAAATTTCACACATGTAGTCCCTTTAATCAATTCTATTTTCTATTATAGGCTCACAGCTCACTGCGCAAAGACACATAATTTTCTAGGAATGCTTGTTGTACATTTGTCGACTGGCAATGGTAAAGGATAAACGAGGGATGAGGGATGAGGGTCCAATTTTTTTTTTTTTAAATTCGCTGGGCCAATAGTGCTTTTTGCAATCGCTTCGTCATAGCAATTCATGACATCTTCTTTCAGGTCATTTATACACTACAGAAGTCAAACGGAGGTCTGCAACAGATCATTAGAAAGCATTCATGAAGCTTGAATTTGATACACGTGCAAAACCCGACCAGAAATGGTTCATTGGACTGGGGATGGAAGGATCTGCGAACAAACTCGGTATTGGAATTGTCAAGCAACCCGTTGGTAATCCATCAGAGCCATCAAATCGTACCGTCATCCTGAGTAATGTGAGAGATACTTATAATGCACCACCAGGCCAAGGATTTATGCCTAGAGATACAGCGAGACATCATAGAAATTGGGTAGTTAGACTCGTCAAACGTGCCATTGAGGAAGCTGGCATTACAGTTGCAGATATCAACTGCATCTGTTTCACACAGGGACCAGGAATGGGCGCACCATTACAGAGTGTTGTCATTGCTGCTAGAACATTGAGCTTGATGTGGGGGATACCACTTGTTGGAGTGAACCATTGTGTGGGTCATATTGAAATGGGTAGAGAAGTGACTGGTGCTTCGAATCCAGTTGTGTTGTATGTCAGTGGGGGTAATACTCAAGTGATTGCATACAGTAGACAACGATATCGTATCTTTGGTGAAACTTTAGATATTGCCGTTGGTAACTGTTTAGATAGGTTCGCTAGAGTGTTGAAAATATCAAATGCTCCATCACCAGGTTACAATATTGAGCAACTTGCTAAAAAGGGTACTAAATTCATCGAGCTCCCATACACCGTCAAGGGGATGGACTTGAGTATGAGTGGCATTCTTGAACATATTGAGGAGATTTCTCGTCGTGGATCAGAGAAGGTAGAGGATCTCTGCTACTCTCTACAGGAAAATCTCTTTGCCATGCTTGTGGAGATTACCGAACGTGCCATGGCACACGTGAACTCATCACACGTTCTCATTGTTGGTGGTGTTGGATGCAACGAAAGACTACAAGAGATGATGGGCATTATGGCACGTGATCGTGGTGGCCACGTCTATGCTACGGATGAGAGATTCTGTATCGACAACGGAGTGATGATTGCACAGGCTGGGCTTTTAGAGTACCGTATGGGCGCAGAATGCGCCATCGAGGCCAGCGTCTGCAGCCAGACGTTCCGCACGGATGAGGTATTTGTCAAGTGGAGAGAGTAGCTCTGCCATGCGTGGCAGTGTTGTGTAAAGTAGTGTTCAGTAACCAATGGCTATCGTCCATTTCAAACTGCCCAAATAGGCAGGTAACAGGTACAGCGAGTAGCGACAGCACGTCCTTGGCCCTTCCTTAACCCTGTTCTCTCTTCTTCGTGGGCACGTAATTCTTTACCAAACACACACAAACCGACCAGCAAGCATACTAGGTCTAGCTAGGTGTCATGGACATGAACATCAACAGCGATCTGGCGAAACTTGCCACGACGGCGTCTGTTCTTGTGAACTCAGCGACCGGAAACTCTTCCATCAACGACATGCTGCAAAAGAACCGGGCATTTGCTTCGACTTTTGATTCCAATACGAAGAGCAATGACGCTTCAGACAACAGGAATGGCAACGGTGTGAGTCAGCTGAGAGATAATGGGCTTATTGGTCTTCTCGCCAAACATGAGGATAATCTTCGTATTGCCAAATCTTTGAAAAGATCCAATTTCACAGGTAATGGAAAGAAGAAGAAGGACTTCAACGTTCTCTCCAACGACATGCTCAACGACATTCCCGATTCCGATGTTGACTCTCTTGGAAATAGAACTGGCAGTGCTGATAATGACATAGTGAGTGCAAGCACAAATGCTGATTCAGATGCACATAATGACAATGTGACGATACGGGTATCCAAGAGGTCTACATATTCACATAGCCGGAGTGAATCTGCACCGTTCTCCCTGTTTCAGGGCTTTAGTGCTGTTCTGCCTGAAGTTGATGAGACCATAACTAATATAAAAATGATGTCTGGGAAGATGATTAAGGACGGTAATGATAAAGGTAAAAGAAAGGTAAAGGATCGAAAGGGGAAATCTACACCAACCCCAACTCTAACAGCAGCATACAAGCTCAAGAAGATTGAAGACATCTCCAGTGATAAGATCAAGAGCTGTCAGAACCGACGCGTGTTGAACAATTATAAATCAGACATCAACTATCATCTTGATCTGATTGAAATCCGTAAAGGACTTGGGAATAGTGAGATCAATGAGATTGATTCCAAAATCGATAGACTGTTTCTTCGTAGAAAGGAGATCGCAGATAATATTCAGATTTATGAAGAGACGGAGGGGAGATTGGAAGAACAGCTACTGGAAATAAAGGACCGCCTAGAATTCATCAAGGATATATCCGTGTTAGATAATGACGAAAGCGATGATAACGTGGAAGTCGGAAATAACAGTAATAGAAACACAAACAGCAGCCATGGTGGACATGACAATAATGACCTTAACGAAAAACACAAGAAAATCAGACAACAAAAGAAGAAAGGTGCAAGCCAAAGTGTTGCCGGCAGAGGTGAAGCTAACACTGGAACTGAAGACTTGAATGGATATGATGAAAACTATGAAGAAGATTATGTTAACGTAGACTTAGATGAAAGTGACGAGTACACCAGAATTACATCTTCCACAAAGAGACCAGTCAAGCCAGGAGACCTCATTCACGAGTTTCAAGCGCACAACGATTCTATCAACTGCATTGCTATCGACGAACCATATGGAAGAATGCTTACATGCTCCATGGACAATACTGTGAGGTTATGGGATATGAACAGATATAAGTGCATTGGATTACTCGAGGGTCACTATGCATCTGTCGAGTGTGTGAGCATTGAAGACAGCTTTGCCTTTACAGGCAGTAATGATGCCACCGTTAAGATGTGGAATCTCGACTATTTCAACAAGGCGTACCAACAAAACAACAACAACGACGATGATGATGATTACTGCGAACAAGGTAATGTTGATGCACATCCTCTAATCAACAGCTTTGAGGGCCACATGGACACAGTTACAGCGTTGAGCTACAATAATGGAGAGCTCATTTCTGGATCCAACGACAAGACTATTAGACAATGGGATTTGAACACGGGCCATCTCCTACAGACAATAGACATCATGTGGGCATCCTCGATGGCCAACTCAATGATTAACTTTGGAAATGAACCGGGATCTAGAAAAGTCAGTGGTACGGGTCGTATCAGCTCCAACACTGGTATGGCTAATACTGTCAGCGGTACTGGAGAAAACTACCCATTCATATCAAGTTTGCAAGTCTTTGATGCTGCGCTGGCGAGTGCGACTAGCGATGGTATTGTGCGTTTATGGGATTTGCGTAGTGGTGAAGTGATACGTCAACTTTTCGGACATACGGGTCCAGTAACTACTTTGCAGTTTGATAAGTCTTTCACTTTAATGACTGGAAGTGCTGACAGAAGTGTACGAATTTGGGATCTAAGAAATGGAGGATTACTGGACTCTTTCAGCTATGATATGGGTATACGCAAAGTGCAGTTTGACGAAACGAAAGTGGTTTCTCTGTGCGAAACCGAAAGTAAGGTGCACGTTTATGATCGTACGGAGCAACGTCACTGGAGTATTGGTGATACTGGTGCCGATACTGAGGAGGAGCTGAATGTTGCGGATATTGTTACTGACACGGTCTTTGCTGGCAATTATCTCGTTTCAGCGCGTGCTGGTGGCCGAGTGGGCGTCTTTGGTGTGTAAATACTATTCTATTCTTGTAACTATGAGCATTAAGCGTTAAGCTTAGCAGTGACAGCAGATATAAACGCCTGGGCATGTTGCATTTGGCGTATTTTGTGTTTTGTGTGTACGGAAAAGTGGAAGTGGTGAAAAGTGAAAAGTTTCAGAATGCGAGAGACGAAAATAAAGCAGAGATGGCTTTTTTTGGTGAACAGTGTGAACAGGACGCCTTCCGGTGGTGTCTGCAAGTTGTCGGGTGCAGTTATCGACAGTGAGACCCACAGACACAGCAGCAGCAACATCAGAACATATAAGCATGTCCTACAGACAGACGCCGACCATTGTTGTCCTTAAAGAGGGCACCGACACATCCCAGGGCCGTGGCCAGATTATTTCCAACATCAATGCGTGTCTGGCAATCCAAGATACCTTGAAATCAACTCTCGGTCCATTTGGCAGTGACATTCTTCTTGTTGGTGGTGACGGTAAGACCACCATCACGAATGACGGTGCTACCATTTTGAAGAAGTTGGATGTTGTTCATCCTGCAGCTAAGATTCTTGTGGACATCAGCAGATCTCAAGACTGTGAGATTGGTGACGGTACCACCAGCGTGTGTCTCCTTGCAAGTGAAATATTGAAGAACTGCAAACCCTTCATTGAGGAGGGAATGAGCAGTAACTCCATTATCAAGGGATTGAGAGACTCTTGCGATCTCGTGGTCAAGAAGATCAAAGAGCTCGAAATCAACTTGGAGGAAAAACCAGCGGATGAAGAATATAGCATGCTAACCAAGTGTGCACTCACTGCCATGAACAGTAAGATCATTCAACAGAATGGTGAATTCTATGCGAAATTAGTTGTCGATTCTGTTCTCACTCTTGACAGAGACGATCTTGACGAAAACTTGATTGGTATCAAGAAGATCCCAGGTGGTGCAATGGAAGATTCTTTATTTGTCAGTGGTGTTGCATTCAAGAAGACCTTCTCATATGCCGGTTTTGAACAGCAGCCAAAGACCTTCAATAATCCAAAGATCCTTTCCTTAAACGTTGAGCTTGAATTGAAGGCTGAAAAGGATAACGCAGAAGTCAGAATCGACAAGGTCGAAGACTACCAAAAAATTGTTGATGCCGAATGGGGGATCATAATGGACAAATTGAACAAGATATTGAATACCGGGTGTAACATTGTTTTGTCCAAGTTACCAATCGGAGATCTTGCCACCCAATTCTTTGCGGATAGAGGTATTTTCTGTGCAGGTAGAGTCTCCAGTGATGATTTGGAACGTACAAACAAGGCTGTCGGTGGATCTATTCTCACGAGTGTCAACGACATCAATGTGGAAAAGGATTTGGGAACTTGTGCCAAGTTTGAAGAGAGTCAAATTGGTGGAGAACGTTATAACGTTTTCAGCGGATGTCCATTGACCAAGACTTGTACATTAGTCCTTCGTGGTGGTTCTATCAAGATTATTGACGAAATCGAGAGATCTTTACATGATGCTATCATGATTGTGAAAAGAGCATTGAAGAACAAGCAGATTGTTGCTGGTGGTGGTGCGATTGAAATGGAATTGAGCAAATACTTGAGAGACTACTCCCATCAAATCAAGGGTAAGAAGCAACTCATCATCCAAAGCTTTGCCAAGTCTCTTGAAATCATTCCAAGACAACTATGTGAGAATGCAGGTTTGGACAGTATTGAGCTTTTGAACAAGCTTCGTAACTTGCACGCTAATGGTGAAACTAACTACGGTTTAGATTTGGACTCTGACAGCGTCGCTGACAACTTAGAGAAGTTTGTCTGGGAACCAGCAGTTGTCAAACTCAATGCCTTACAGAGTGCCACTGAAGCTGCTATCTTAGTTCTCAGTGTCGATGAAACCATTCAAAACAAGGAGAACGATGCACAGGGAGGCGCACCACAACCAAGAGGTAGAGGTATGCCAATGCCAGCGGGTATGTAATCAAGTCACCCGAATCTGTATAATAACCATCCATAGTTCATAGATAACTCTTTTCCTACTACTCTAACATCTACACGTTATTCATGGACTAACTTTACTACTATGCAAGTGCCATCTTGAACTTGCTTATGACATTGGCTGTTCTCTTCTCATCGGCAAAATCTGCCTGTATGAGCTGTTCAATCTTCATCCATGTAGCATCAGATATTGATGGAACAGTATTAGCTTCAATGGTGGTTTCTGCAGGTACAGGAACATCTTCCACTGCTTTGAACTTAGAAATGATTACGTTTAATGCAATCTTCTCTCTTGAACCAGCACCATCTAGCACTGAAAAGACATTTTCGGAATCATGTAATGACTTGGCACGTACCATGAGCTTTATATCTGAAGCATCTACATCGATTCTGATATTCTCGTCCTCTTTCAAACTCTTAGAGAGTGACGTCTTCACTTGAAACATAGTGGTATTGGACTTCACATCTAATACCACGTTAAGATTGAACTTTGGTTGTTTCAGAGACTTAAATGTAAACTCAACAGAACATTCCATACCATCATCTTCAGAAACTGCATCTGTACTGACACCAGGGACAAACGGATGCTTCAAGGGTGGGAAGGTGAATGCGGTAGGAATCTTAGCTATGGATTCCACTTTGAAAGCATCCGCAAGAGCCTGTTTCGCCTCCACTCCTGGATCTGTCACCTGTAGTAGCTGCACCAGCTTATTTGCAAACTCAACCTCTGTAGCCATTGCTGTGTGTTGTGGGTGTCTATATGTGTGAGGGTTGTACTGTGTTCGGTAGCATTGGCTTGGTGGTGGCGTGCTGTCGGGCGATAATACTTGGAAGCATGAATAGAAACCGAGCGTAAACTATTGACACTTGACACTTGATTTTCAAGCCAAGCCCTTTATTTTACCACGGTTTTTAGTGCAGATACGAGCAATAGTACCAACCACTGCTCGACAAACTCCGTCAGAGAGTACAATGCTAGAGAAGGAGTCATGGAATGATGACCAACAAGAGACAGTTGTTCCATCATCTTCAGAACTACCACATTCCGATAATCACACCCAAATCAGCAGTCCACCAACAACAAATGATCAGCACCAGAACCAAGAGATCAAATTTTACAACTATCATGAATATAAATGTCCATATAATGAGAGAATCATCATTACCCATCATCCAAATCCATACCCATTTTCCCTACCGAATACGACCCCTGAACAGTGTAGAATTGTGCGAATACCACGTCTAACTACTGTTGACTACCCGCAATTCAGCAACGTTTTACCAGGGTATGAAGCAGCGGCTCTACCAGGGTTGCAATATTCTGAGAAATGCAATCACTATGTCCGAAATGATGCTGATAATAATGGCGATGGGGACAATGACAACGGAGAGCTTCAATCAGGCTCTGAATTTACCAAAGTGAAAGATACAGAAACAGAGATAGGGTCAGATGTACACCTAAAACATCGAGCAGAAGCAGAAGCAGAAGCAGATGCATCCTCAAGAGCTCAGTATGGACTTTTACCAAGAGATCTCGTATTCCACAAGACTTTCACATACATGGGACAGAGGTTTGGTCCAGGATCTGTATCACCATTATCTCTGTACATTTCTACCACGGAGTTTACAGAGATTATGGATACGATAAATGCGTTACTATATGCAGTTTACAAAGTATCGTGGCAGAATGCTGTATGGATGATATCAAACACTATACTACTAGATATTCCTTCCCTGTTGTGGCAGGTAATAGGATCCGCGTGGAAGCACGATAAGGTGAGAACGTTCGTTGAAGAGATCAATGGGAAGTTCGCAAAGCAGGGTAAACCTATACGGATAGTTCAACCTGCTGAAAGCGGCTACTTGAGTTTGGACTGGCTGGTTCCGTCGCAAGAGTAGCTTAGACGTTCCTTGAACTTAATCTTGATTGGATTACTGTGTATATATGTGTGCGTACGTGTATATGTATATGTATGAGTGGCCCTCTCCCCTTCGCTCATGGTTATCACTCTTTGGGGCCTTTGCTATAAATCTTTTTAATACGTCTGTTCAAACCTGCATTCCAATATGCGGTTCTCAAACCTCTACCTGGAGCACGATCGAGATCGAGGTTACCGTCCCAAACTTTGCTGATACGTGACAATTCACGTTCTTGTTTGAGCAATTCTTTCCTTTCCTGTGGAGTCATTCCAAGTTCTTTGCGACGTTCAATTAGGGTAGCGTGACGCTCTCTTGATTGAATGACAAAATCTCTACATCTCTTAATTTCTTGTTGAGAGAGATTGCAAAAGGATGATGAATCATGACGGAAACATTCTTCAATGAAGAGGTTCACATTGACAATGCGTTTTGGTGTATTTTGAATGAGTTGAAATAATTCACTTGATAGGATTTCTCTGTTGTATGATGATGTATTATCTGTCACTGCATCGGTGAGACTTGTGTTACTTTTATTATTTGAAGCCAATCGAGTGATCAAATCTGAATCTGAATGTCGTGCAAGTTGACTCACTACTGAAGTGGCATTCGATATGGATAATCCATGTGCACGACAATAACATTTACGCAGTTCTGGATCCAACATCTTGAAAATTCCCAATGATACTTGGAAAATGGTTTTAGAACTCTCATAGAATATAATATCCCAAATTCTGAGAGTTGTCTCAATGGGTAGCACTCCAATGAATAGAGACATGAACCAAGAAGTAGTGCAGAAGGTCAATGTAGGTAAGAAAAAGAGGTATGAAGTATCATCTTCCTCCGTTGACGGGTCTGTACCAGACAGATCCATGGAGGATTCCATATCATTGTCCATTATGATTTTCCAGACCTCTGGTAAATGTCTCTTAAGGCATAACAGTAACATACCTTGGTTTACGGCAAGTCCTTCCAAGGATGACTCATGAACACCTGGAAGAAACCTTTCGGTAACAATGACAAGCATCCAGAATGCCTTCTCCTCTTCCATGAAGAGTAACATCAACCCGGCAATGAAATTGAGAGACTGACAGTACCCGATGGTGGGCTTGTATAGCGAGAAGCACCTGAGGACTCTCCTCAAAGCTGTCAATATTGGTGATTCTATATCTCTCTCTGTATTTGTGTCATCATCTGTTTGATGAATGTCTGTAGGTTGGTTATTGGTGAAGTAGATGTTCTCCGGGAACGTTCTATGTAAATCTTTTTCGATAGCTTCCGAATTCTCATTCTTGAGATCCCAAACTTGATCCACTAAAGCATCATATAGTCCACGATGTTCCTTCAATAATTCTTCACCACCAACGAATGAAAACCATGCAGCACCTCTCCATTCTGCTGGGATACCCTTTCTAACGAATTTTGCCATTTCTGCACTCTTCACAGGAAATGCTTTGGGGATTCCATCACCTATCTGTGGGTCTACGAAGCAACCCATTTTCTCTAAAAATTTGATCCATTTCCCACTACGACGTAAAGTGTAAGGTGCATATTCATCCCACCATTCGTTATAATCATCTGTTGAAACGTAAGGGGAAGTTTTCTTAAACCCGTACCTATCATGAAGTGCATTTCTGAATTTTTTCAAATCTTTAGCCTTTGGTTTAGTTCTAGCCTTTGTCATGATGGTTGATTTCGATTTTGTCTTACTAAGTCTGAAATTGACAAATCCTCCATTGTGAGGGACTGAGAGTGATATGGATTCGGATATTGCTTCCCTCAATGCATTGAGGTCTTCTCTTGATGATTGTAACTGTAATTTACGCTGAAGTTCTTGTTCATGTTCGTTTATGTGATCTTGAGGTTGAGGTTTATCTACTTCTTCATCTATATGAACTTCTTGTCTCAAATGTGAGGCCTTTGATGGGGAATGGGGTCTCATTGCTAACAACGACGGCGTTTCATTGTCTTGGTTGTGATTGTGATTGTGTCCATTTTCATTCTCATTCTCGTTGTCATGGTCATTATCTTCTGTGTAGTAATCCAGTAGTCCATAAGTAGCATTTGAGTTGGTAGTTGTAGTAGTATTAACTGAACTTTTACGAGAATGACCTTGTACAACGTCTAGTGTGAGGTTATTCAAGTTCAAATTCACGTTTACACCACCATCTGGGTGCCGCAGTAGTCGTTCCTGCATATGCAATGGTGGGTGTGGTGTAATTGCCTGTGCTGTCGTTGTTAAGTCCACAATTCCCTCAGAGCAGAGCATTGAATGGTTACTACAGTATTAAGGGCGCAGAAAGTAGAAACGTAGAAAGCGGGCGCTGCAAGAAAGAAGGAAAGAATTACGTAGGAACGAAAGGAGTAAGGAGTAAGGAGTGCGAGACCGGAGAAGAGCAATAGGGGGGATTGGTGGACACAAACAGCATTGTGAAGGTCATAAGAGGAAGAGGTAGGGATATAAAATGTCAGATACTGATTCAGAGACAGAAGCACTGGCCGTGGTGGTTCATGCGGGTGCAGGATGGCAATATCAGGACGACAAAGTTCTCCGCACACGGGTGCGCAAGCTGCTCAGACGCGTCGTGAAGAAAGCGCAGATAGCTATAGATCAGCACTGTGAATGGGGTCACCCGTTGGAGAGGTCGTTTCTTGAGGCTGCCTCTGTTGTGGAGAAGGACGAGCTGACCAACACGGCATGTGGGAGTTTTCCACGTAATGACGGTAGTGTACGATGCGATTCGTGTATGTACGTGGTGAATACAGACTCTAAGGTGGTGGAGTGTGGAGCCGTTGTGTGTAACTCGAGTGGGAGGCCAATTGAGGATGCCTGGGAAGTGGTGGTAGATCAGCGACACAAAAATAGACAGGGTAATGGCGTTGTGAGCCCCATTGTGACTGTGGGCCGACCCTGGGACGATGATACTCGCTGGCTGCTCACGAAGAGAATGGAAAAAACTTACAAAGAAGTTAAGGAATATGGTAGCGTTGATAGTGTTGGTCCAACTGACACCGTTGGAGTTATTGTTGCAGACCCGGTTACAGGTCGCATGTACGTGGGCAGCAGCAGTGGCGGCGGGTTGATGTGCTCTCCAAGACGCGTTGGCTGTGCCGGTGTGTTGGGAGCAGCGTGCTGGGCTGGCCTAGACGGACGTGCGAGTGTCGGTGTCACTGCCAGTGGACAGGGTGAAGCTATCATCAAGGCGGGACTGGCTAGACGGGTCGGTGAAGCGGTACTGGGATTATACGAAGAGGAGGAGCCCGTCATCATTGCCAAAAATGTGCTGGCGTTGTTAGCTTTCGAACACTCTATACATGAACAGGACGTGGTGATGGCCGTGATGGGTGTAATTGTGCGGGACGGCTATGCAACGCAGTTCTACGCCGCCACGGGACCTGGCGCATTCCCCGTGGCCAGCAGCCTTAGTAGAGTCAGTGGCGTTGTCAGCGGTGGCGCTGCCAACAGTTCTGGCATACGCTGCGGGCAGTGGGAGCTTTAGCGTGCTACTTATTGATTACTTTTTATTGCTTACTTTTTACTGTAGAAACTGTTATACCCCATTCTACGCTATTCTTTGTGCTGCATTTCGCCTTGCCCAATTAGGCAATGGCCACCGCATTGGGAAACGCCTGCAGTATTCATGCTCAGGGGCAGCATTACCATCCCACCAATCTCAGTGGGATAAAAAGAAAAAGGGCAATTCCAGATTTGAGGCTCAGTGGAAATTGACAATCTCCAAAAGAGAAAAGGACAAAAGACAGAAGACAAAAGCGGGTCAAAGGGCCGAAACCAGGCGATACCTGACAACGGAGACCCCCCAAGTGCACCCCTGGGAACACACCAACAGGCACTCACAAGCACCCACAAGCACACACAGGCACCAACAGGCACCAACAGGCACCAATATACACAGCAGCTAAGCCGCCGCTCATGTATTACAACTCGAGCTCCGTCTACCTCGACGGTATGAGCCTGCAACAGGTCTCGGACGTGCGAAAGTCTACCATATCCGTTTGCTCACTCTCAATCGCCACGGGGTTGGTGTTTGTGTATTTCTACGGAATGATCAACCCAGCTAGACGCACTTTCAGACATGCTCTTGTCTTCTTACTCATATTCTTTGATTTCCTCAAATCGGTCGCCCTATTGACATTCTGTGCTTTGACACTTCATAATGAATCCACTGAAATCCCTAGTAGATCAATGATTGATGGTCTCGGATGGTTGACCTTATTCTCAATAGAAGGTGCAGATGCAACTATAATGGCATTCGCCATACATATGGCCCTCATAATCTTTAAGACAGATTCAATCTCTTGTGAACAACTGGAGAGAGTAAATGCATATCTCTCTCATATAAATCCATTAACGCATACAGATGGAAATTTGGCTAAACATGAACGTGGTTTAAGTAATTTCAGTCACATTGTCGTATTTATATGCTTTCTCTTCCCTACAATGGTTGCATCGATTGCTTTCTATATCCATGAAGCATATGACGGATTCACATATTACTCATTCATGCGTTTATGGACAGGCCCTTGGTATTTCACTTGGACAATCAGACACATTGTCGCCATTTCCATCATTGCAATCTACATATCCATCTACGTTTACATCATGATGCAATTCAAAAAGGTCTCCAAATCATTCAAATCTAAGAAAAAGAGACAAATACCCATACACGGGAGCGATACTGACCTTGACAATGATAACGATCTCGATGATGATGATGACGACGATGATGATGACGAAGATAGCCATTACGAGAACGATGGAATGATAAGAAATACCTTTGGAGATACCATCTGGTACAACATCTTTCAGTTCCTCTCCATGCTTGTGTTCCCCGACTTGAGAATAGCCTCAAAACTCTATGGCCACTCTTTGACTACAGAAGAGGACAGAACCAACATTGAACGTCTCAAACATGAATCTTCCACTCAAACGGAGTCACTATTTGCCACAATACCAGGACTACCAGCTACTGCTTCTGCTTCTGCTTCTGCACGTGGTTCAATGTCGATGACAGCTTCTGCAGCAGCCCCGCAGGCACCCGTTTTCACTAGTAAACACGTCACTAAACATATCCAATTGATCTTACAAGAGGAGGCCAAGGAGAGATTCACAGCTAGGAAAAATCAAATCTTGAAACAGATGCAAATGATCTTCATATATCCAATCTCATTCTGTCTTTTGTGGCTATTCCCCTTCATCAACCACTATCAAGTCATTCGAGTCAAACACGAGACCATGTGGTCAAATTTACCAGCGGCATTATCTCAATCATTAACTTGCTTTGTAGATTGCATGGTGTTCATGATCCGTGAAAAACCATGGACTCTCACAGAACCTTTGGAACCATATACTGATGAATATGATGAGGTCGATGGGCAAGATCAACTAGGTAATCAAGAATACTACCACCCGACACCTTATGCAAGGTATGGCTGGAGGTACTATATCTCTTCCTTACCTGGTTACGGAGCATATAGGCCGCCTCCAGCCTCTATTGAGACTCCAAACTCCTCTTTCTCCTTTGATGAGAAATACCCAACAGTAGTCGGTGCTGGTGCGGGCGCCCGTACCGATTACCATGGTAATTCCGTCTCCACGTATGGGCGTGGTAGATCTAGCGCAGATGGGTATACAGATGCAGATACAGGAAATGATGAAGACGAGTTTAGCTTGGCGGATTTCCTCAAAATGCCACCAAAGAAAGCACACTCTAACAGCATGAGTACCAACCATACGAGTAATATTTCCAACCTAGCTTCATTGCACACCCCAAATGTCACTCCAGTTGGTCTAGTTACCCTTGGATCTCGTCGAAATTCTAAAAGGAGAAGTCTGGCAACTGTATTATCAAGAGATGCGTCATGTCACTCTCATAGACTCTCATGGAACACGCGCAGTTCTTCTGTGAAATCATCCGGTGAACAAGAACCCACACGCGCCGATGCCACCAACTCTGTTATGAGAACTGAACGCGTGCGTGCTTCCATTGGTAGCTCAATGAGTGCTCGTAGCAGTCTCGGATCTGGTATTCACAGTCCCCCAAGCCATGTTCATGGTCATGGTCATGGTCATGGTCATCGACATGGACACGGGCACGGACAGCGACACAGTCATAGTCTTGCATATGGATCTAGACACAGTTCTGCAGAGGCCACCAATGCATCTAGCCCAGCTACGGCACTCACCGGCATAAGTGGTGGCTCTAGATCTGGTTCTCCTACTGGAGGTGCACCGAAATGGAATTTACGCGTTTTCAACACCAAACCGTCGACAGTCTCTACCACTATCACGCCTTCTAATGAGGCTGGAGATCCTAACGATGAAGTTGGTGAGGATATGGACATTCTAGAGTTTTTGAGAAGGGGCCCCACCCACTAGCTCAATAAACCATGAAACTTACAATAACAACAACAACAACAATGGACAACTATAAAATAAATGATAACAGGTAGGTATATGGGTAATAATTTGTATAGGGTTTATACAGTATGGTATACTTGGGTAAAATAAAAGAAAACAGTATTTTGGAATGTGAGACCGCCAGGGCCTTTAATAAGTAAATGCTATGTAATGCCTACAATTTCTCCGCCGTCACCAGGAACAAGGAGTCGAGTCCGCTCAGCATACCATCTTGAAACTGTCCACACCAATTATCGTAAAATTCCAGGACACCTTCTTTACTTTGATCATTACACCAAACGTCACCGTTATTATTGATGAGTAATCGAGTACCAAGTTCTGCATCGAACCCATTCACATCGACCTTCTTCATTAACCTGCTCATAACTTCATTACGGATAATTTCACCCTTTAATCCATTCAGTTTCCAATCAACCCAGAGTTTTAACGTTCGCACAGTTTGTACATCGAGTGCAAAAATACCTTGCTTGTCAGGAGTACTGGGCGTACCGGACATTCCATACTTATTCGTATTCGTATTCGCGTTCGTACCCATGCTCGTATTAGTACCGGAATTCTCACCAAGTGGGTCATTGATCCAGTCATGAAGTCCACAGACGTGAGAGACGCGAAGCATGTCCATGTATGAGGAGAACATGGCATACATCGAGGATATTGGTTGATCTAAAACTGATGGAGTAGAACCATATTGTGAAGACATTTGTGATGATGGATTATCCGATATGGAATCCGTTTCATGATAATCAATTGAGGGTATCCCCAATTTGACGAATTTAATATTAGTGAATTGTTCCTCTCTTAAAATTTTGATTATAATTTCTGAGATGGTATCCATTTTTGACAATTTGGCAATTTTGGAATTGATATAAATTTGAACGTATTCTGCAAGTTGAACGTCATGTTCCAATAGTGATGAATGTTTGAAAGATTTAATGTCAAATAAAATAAGTGAAATGGCACCACCATGTTTCAAAACTCGTTTAATCTCTTTAATTGCTGAATGAACGTCATCCTCTGTCCCGACGAGTCTGCAAAAATCTGGTGCATACACTAAACTCTGAGTATCATTTCTTAAAGGTAGGGTATTCACAGATGGTGCAGTGAATGATGAGTAACTATTCAAAAAGGCACGTTCCTTAGCATCCAATTTATTCTGAACGAATTCATCTGATAAAAACACAAAATCATTAAAATGTGGATATTGTTTCAACAATGGTGTTGGTAGGTACCCAGTTTTCTTCAAGTCGAGTACCGTTTGGAATCGATCAGTCAAATTGATCAGATTCGTTTTGAAATCAGTGAAGTCATGTCGTATCTCCCATCCATCTATGAGTTCCAAATGTGCTGGTGATATGTGATTCTTCAAAAGTTTCGGTAATGTATCCGATGGTGATCTCTTGAATGGTTTGAGTCTGTTTGATGTGATTATACACAGTTCTGAACCTCTTTCCTTGTTAGCTAAAAGCGTTCTGAGAATAGTTTTTTGCTTTGAGAGTCTGTTTAAGATTTGACTATGCCATAGTAGAAGTAATATGATTCTCCGATCTTGGAAAACTTCCTTATCGATTTTATCAATGGTGGGGATCGATTCAATCTTAGCTCGTATATCATCCGATGTGAGATCGCTCGTAGAGGAAGATACGGAGTCATTACCATCAGCAGGTACACCCAATGAATCAGTAGTGGAAGAATCCGACACGTGTGATTTCGAAGTTGACGATCTCGACAGTCTTGTGCTGGCGCTGGCGCTAGCGCCAGTACTCGTACCGAATGATCTCTGTATTAACGTCGTGGAGCTGGAAGATACGGCAATAGGTGTAATCATGTCATCATCTTCCTCCTCTTTGTCCTCATTATCTCCGCCGAATGCATCTTCTCTCAATCGTAATGCATCTTCGATCCTCTCTAAATATTTCACCAACCATTCATTCCAATAAGTGTTTCTCGTTGTAGCGTACTTGAAAATATCATTTTCCTCTGAATCGTCCATGTACTTGAGGAAAAACTTGAGGTAGTCCAAATAGAATTCCATGCTATGATTTCTCGCTAGTGTCAGTACATTCCTCAACTTCGCGTGATACTCTATCGATAGTTGATTCTTCGAATTTTGGGTACTATTAGTCTGAGGTCTCTTAATTCCGGCTGATGAAGAGGATATTTTAGGCGCTGCTGAAGAAACCGCATAATATGGCATCTGCGTTAATGATTTCGTGTATGGGATATTAGCGTTGATATTATTATTATTAGTAGTAGTAGGAGTGGGAACTGGATTGTAGTGAGCAATGTGTATGTCTGTGGTGGTAGAACCAAAGGCGATATCCCCAGCAATCTTCGTAGCCTTACGAGTGAAGTTCCTAAACATGTGTTTCGCAGTGTTGGCATTAGACGGTGGTACATGAGTATGGGGTTGTTGTATAGGAGGCTGCTTTGCATGGATATGTGTGTTTAGATGTGGATGTGGGTGGATAGAATGTGGGGGTGAAGCGTTCAAACTAGGCCAATTGCTTGATGCGTGTGTCGGCGTAGTTGCAGATCGCTTCATTGATGCGGATGTAACAGGTTCCAATGCCAATGGCGTTGTAGTTGAAGGTGGAAGTTGTTGTGGTGGATTTGTGTTTGGAAATGGAAAGGTTCTCTGACTCGGTGTAGGAGATGCACTCGATATTGAATCAAAGTGTCGTTGCGATGCTGTAGTGGATCGCATATCTGAGGCTATAGAGGGAGATGGGGACACTGAACTGGCAACGGACGCAGCAGAGGCGTGTCTGGGTGAGTTCTGCCTTTCATTGATATTGGTATTGCTCTTGTCCTTGTCCTTATCCTTTGAATGGATGTGTAATTTGCGGAATATGGTGCTTCTGGACTGTTTGGCGGCGCCAATGTCGGGTACGCTGATGGTACTACTGGCGCCGCTCGCGTTGGGGCTAGCGCCAGTACTGACGCTGGGGAAGTGCGAGGGACCGAAGTCCAGCACGATCTCGACGTCGTCTTCGTCTTCCATGCCTGGGATCGTTGCTGCTGTGCTGTGTTGTGCTGTGTTGTGCTCTCGTGTACGCCAATGCTGTGCTGTACATTGTCTTGTTTAACTCCCTGTGCAAATTGAAGAGAAATTTGAAGCGAATTTCACGTCAAGTTTCAAGTGGCTTTGCTCTGCTACTGGACTACACTGTTCTCTGCTGTTCTCTGCTGTGCTATACGAACCAGGAGTGGGGCTACACGGTGATGAACGGCGCCATGTCTGCCTGTGAGACCGTAACGGCCGCCGCAACACCCTCCGCGCTCAGTGCTGCAGCCATCTTCTTCACGAACCCACGCTCGCTGTTCGTGTGGCCCACAAGCAGCACCGTCTGACCTCGTTGTGTAGCTGCGAGAACCTCATGATGGGACAGTTCTCCCGTGAATAACACATCAGCTTCTGTAGGTTTAAGCTCGTCAAAGACGCCACCTCCACTACCGGCGCATACGGCAACGTTTCTCACCTTTTTGGTTAGTGGATCTCCCGCATCGGTGCGTGCAGCTACACGGACGTGAGTGACTGACAATTGCTCCTTGATACGTTTAACCAGTTCGGAGATGCTAGTCTCAACGGAGAGCTTGAATACTCTACCCATACCGACGCCAGAGGCACCGCTCTTGTCTGGGATGATTGGATTCAATGTACCTGCAGCGATACCGTTTGCACCGCCAGCAATGCTATGAGCAAGCCATTCATTGACACCTCCGACTGCTGCATCGACGGCAGTATGTGGTGAATAGACACTGATTCCCGCTTGCAAAAGTCTCACCAATGAACGTTGTTGTGGGTCCACTTGGGGCTGGATCTTATTGAACTTGCGGAATAAGAATGGGTGGTATGCAACAATGAGGTTATACTTGTTCTCAATTGCCTCAGTTGCAACCGCCTCAGTTAAATCTATGGCAAGTAATACCCTTGCGATACTGCTCGAGTCCCTCGACTCATCTTCTACGGTGGCATCGATGAGAAGACCGGTATTATCCCACGTGTGATCGGCGTGTTCGAGAGGGTAGAGCTTGTTGAGTGCCTCTGTAACAACTTTCAGACCGGACCGGCGAAGCATTGTAATTGACTATGTGTAGAACGAGAAGTATCTACACGAAGGAGAAAGAAGAAAGAAGTAAAGTTGTGGTTGCACTTAGAGTTTGATAGAGAAAAGAATCCGTCTTTTCCTCGCTGTCACCTTCTGCCTTCTTTATACACTTTCCAGTTAACATAGGACAAGCCACGCCACGACTTCGGTACAACCACGATACACCACAGAACCATTCCGGTCCGTTCCGTTCCTTTCAGCACCATCCCCACAACTACAATGTCTCTCACGTCTGAATCTCTTACAGCACTTATCAAAGACCGTCTCCAAGCCACAGAGGTGGAGGTACAAGACATGTCAGGAGGCTGTGGCCAGGCATTTGCCGTCATCATCGTCAGTGACATCTTCATCAACAAGAACAAACTGGCCCGTCATAGACTCGTCAATGCCGCATTGAAGGATGAGATTGCACAGATCCACGCATTCACGCAGAAGGTGTTCACAGTGGAGGAGTGGGAAGAACAAAAGAGAATGTTCAGCCAGTGACCACATCATCACACCCATTACGCCCATAAACTGTATCTCATATATATAACCATTTAATACTCTTCTAAGCTTCATTGCATTCGTACCATTATGATACTTCTCGTATGTACATAAAAGTCACAAGAATTCAACATCTGCTTACATCTAGCCCGTTTCTTATTGGTTGATCGCGCACTACTCATAAATGCCATCACCATTACACCATTATTAGTATCATTATCATTAACCTGGCATAACAAAACATAAAATACACATTAGTACGTGTCCCAATTTCGAATAGTATAACTCCCCTTAGATAGTGTAAGGTGGTGGTGCAGGTGGTGCAGAGAAAGCACCATCCCGTCTCCGTTCACGATCTCTCTCTTTCTCCTTCCCTTCGTAGAATACGCCAAACCGTTTCCTCTGCACGAGTCTATCAAGTTTGGCAATTCTACGCTTGATCTCTTGCTGTTCTTCATCAAACTCCTTCAGTGCCATCTTCTTCGCCCTGGAAGGTTTCAACAATGGACTCTTCAAGTTCAATCTCGATGTAGTTGTACCAGCAGCGGAAGGAGAGGAGGGGCAGTTGGTGGAAGTAACCATGAACTTGTCCGCACCAGCGCCAGCGCCAACACCGACCCCCATTGTCGTAGAGTTTAATGACGCCGTTGGAGTCATCTTCATGCTCGAATAAGTATCATCACCAGCTGATCCACCCGTTACAGATGATGATGGTCGGCGAGAACGTGACGTGCCAGCACTCGAAAATGATGGCATTCTACTATGCATGTGTCTGCCCCTAGACATGTTGAAACTACCACGAGTGGAAGAGCGTTTCGACATACTCACTGAGCTTATTCCTGAAGTCGAAGTGGCGTCAGTACTATCGACAAAGTCGGTGAACACACTATCCCTGTCTCTATCCGTTGTGTCAACAGGGACACTTGCGGTTGAATTGACAGATTCAGCAGTTGTAGAGGACAATACCGATGCAGGTGTTGTTGGCATTGCCGTTGGCGTAGATTCAGATGCCGAGATTGAAGTTGATTTTGATTTTGGTTTGCGTTTGACATTCATCTTAATCGTCCGGCGTTTAGGCACGGGTCTCTCTTCAGAAGCGGTTCTCAAAAACGTCCTATTTTGGAAATTCTTGACAAACATCAGCTTCTCATGAACGCCACCAAACAAGAAATCGTCATCGCTCAGTTCTATTCTGTTCAGGCTGGAATAACTCTTTGAAGTATTGATGATTATGTTGAGGAACGCCTTTGTTAGAATGTTTTTATTGAACCTATCGCATGAGAGTTTGTCAATACCGTTCCCCAAACTGAGGGTCTGTCTCATACTTGAAAGTCTCGTTGACCGCATGAGAGATCCAGGGGATATACGGAACGGATTCTCGGGATCCAACTCTTTCAACAGCACCTTGTTCTTCCGCTTGTTGTAATCTTCTTCTTGTTCCTCCATGAGTAAATCGCGATGAAACTGATCAAATGACTGAGTAGTATACTTGAGAGAGAATTTGTATAACAAACTTGGTAAGAACTCTTTGAACAAGTCACTGATTTGTGACTCAATCTTCTTCTGGAGAAAGTTGGCAATTGGTGTGATTTTATCAAAGGTGGAGTTGACGTCAATGTTCTCCAAAGGATCATTCTTGAACACCAATGTCAATCCCTTACTTTTGCTGAACACAATGATGATGATGGAACTCATTTTAAAGTTACTCAGAGTGAGGTTGAGCGGTATATCAAAGTCGCAATCACTGACAATGAAGTTCGGCTTGATGAAGGAAAACTCATCATCTATGTTGTTGTTGTAATTCTTTAACAAACTGGCGCTGATTTTCGTTTTCACGGTGATACTGGCATCACCATAGTATTTGAAGTTGAAAATACCTCTGAACTTATCAACACCCAAATCACCAATCTCTAATATCTGAAAGTTGGGTGCCATCGTGCCGAAGTTCAAGTCCACAATACGGATACCGTCGCTCAAAATCGATGGCCGCTTCCCCGAGTTGAGCGCCTCCTCGAGGAGCTCCCGCGTGTATGCGGCAAAGGAGTCCTTTTCGATAGCGTTCCAGTTAAGACGGAACGACATTTCCTGTAGTTGCTAGTTGTACTGGGGCTCTGCTCTGCGGCGTTGCGCACTTTGCTGCTAGGTGTTTGCTCTTCCTTCTGCTCTTCTGCTCTTCTTCCCTTCCCCAGCTTTGTATTTTCCTTTTTCATTTCCGTAGTCGGTCGTGGTGCGATTACGTTTCCCGATTAGGAAACTGCACAAGATCGGTCGGAGTCACGATCACGGTCACGATCACGCTACTACTGGTTAGCTGTTAAACTACAGGATACATGATTATCATATCTATATCTTGCTGAGGTCCACACGTTCCAGTTCGTACAGCACGTTGTGCAGCGTCTCGCTATCTGCAAAGCCTGCATGTGGAGCCTTTGCTTTTGCTTTTGCCGTTTTGGAATCTCTGGTAACATCCACATCTACTTCCTCAGTTTGCTCTTCATCATCTTCTTCGTCATTGTACAACGTACTTTCATCGACATTGTCAAACCACTCAGAATAATTCCCATCGGGAAAGACTAATTCCAATTTATCCCTGAGTCTCTTATTAACGCGTGCTCGTGCAAGATCATCCTTGGTGATGTGTCCCATTGTAGTGGCGATATCATTAAATGCCGTCATGAACTTCCCACTAGTCAAATTAACGTCTGTAAGATCCAAATCTGTCACTGACTTGAAATCAGTGACGAGAGTATCTATCTCATGTGCATTGATGGAACTTGCCGTCGTGGATATACTCTTCGCTTCCATATCCGCATCAACATCAGTTTCAACGTCAACATCCGAAGTGGAAACGGAGACGGAATCAGTAAATGCCAGTTCAAGCGCTTCTGTATACTCTGGGTCTAAAAGTACGTCCTCGCCGAGTTTGTGTGCGCCGAGTTCAATGATGGCCTTGAATTGTGGGTATTCAATACCACGTCTCATTTTGCCAATAGTCTCATAACTTGCTTCAAAAATTGTATCTATCTCATCTATTCCGCTTAGCGCTTCCGTTTCAGGGTATGCTTTCAAGAACGCTCTTTTGAATTCAGATTTAGTGAGATATCCCTTTGAGGAGATATCATTATTGGTAAAGAGAACTTTCACTGGATTGACATTCTCCGTGATATGGAACTGCTGCTGTATGAGTCTGTGTGCTACAATGTGCCATTTAAGAGACTTGGCAGATGATGTGGAGGTACCACCACTATTTCTTTGAAGTCGTTCAGTGTAATCGGCTATACTGACAGCTAATTTGGCATCCTTTATCTGTTGTTGAATGTTAGATAGAGAGGAAATACTCTTCTTACACGTGGTTTGCAAGAATTCGAGTTTATAACGTTGCTCATTGATTAGAGACTTATAACTCTGTTTGTCAAACCCGGTTCCCAGAGATGAATGGATGGATTCCAATTTCGCATAGTCGTATACCATTTGAATATGCAGCTGTCGCAGCCCTTGCAATTCGAGCTCAATGGTGTGTAATTCAGTTGGACGTTCTGTCAATGGTACTGTGTGCGCGTGTGCACCTAGTATGTCAGATTCAATGATATTAAGTGATTTACTCAAATGTTCATGATTTTCCGTAAACTTGCACTTCAAGGACTGTATCACATTGTCAATAAAAGATGTAGCGGCATCCTGAACTGTACATTCAGATTTGTTTAACATTTCTTGAAACATTTCAATTCTGGCTATCGATTTTTGTTCCGGTTCCACAAAAGGGTCTAAGGAGAAACATGTCAGCATCTCATCCAATTTGGCCCTTGCAAGTTTCAACTCAACGAGCTGTTCATATAATCGATATCGATTCTCTTTCCTATACGCTTGAACAAACACAATGGCGGCAATGGCATCACATAGCTGACTTTTACCAATGGATTCACTGGCATCCTCATAGACTTTACTCTCCAGTACATCTAGCGGTATATCTTCCATTGCGAGAGTTACATCGTCAGTTCTAGAATCATTCTCTGCATACGTTTCCGAATTTGCCTCCAGTTGTGCAAATTGACCTAACAATTCCACGAGTTCTAACAATACGCGTTCCGCACACTGTAAGAAGTGTCGCTTTTGCGCGCTAATTTGTAACACAATGGCAAAGAAGGTCTCAATACGCAAGCGGGTAGATATATCATAATGGTGGTCGTGGTAAGGGCTAGCTCTGCAGAGCATATTAGCGCCAAAGAAGTCATTAAACTCGTTTGAAGTGGTCGTGCTCGTGGTGGTAGTAGAAGTTGGTGACGGGGTCGGAGTTGGTGACGGAGTTGGAAGCTGGTCTGATTTTGAAATAGACAGGTTTACCTTCTCTTTCTCCCTCTCTTGTTTCACCACCGCGTCATTAATGAGTGTGACAAACACTTTAATGGCCATATCATCCTTCTTCACATTTGCGTCTGTGAGAAGGGGTGGCACTCCATAGTTCTCCGCCAATACGGCAATTGCATCTTCCGAAGTTGTCGTTATAGACGTCTTTGTGACTTGCAAAGCATTGGCGAGAGTCACTATTAATGGTGTTCCCTTCTCGGCATTTGTCCACGTGGTGTATGAGAAATCTGTACATTCGGGCACAAAAGACTTCACCCACGTCAACAAGGGACCATCTCTGTTATTTGCAGTGGTGACTATACTGAAGAGTGTATTTAATAACCGTTCTCTCACCGTTGGATCGTTTACGGTATCCATAAAGTCACTTGCGCTAACGGTGGTTATTGCGGCAGTTGGAGATTCCGCGTTAAGCCTCTGTACTAGTGGGGCTAGGTTGACCATCTTTTGCGCTGTGGAGAGTGGTGTCGTAGTTGTTAATGCGGTGGTGAACTTGTTGGATAGTCCACTATTGGCAGGAACGTACTTGGGGGTGATTTCTCCCTTAGATTTGGGAGCATTGCCATTCTTGTTGCAATTGCTGTTACGATTGCTGTTAATAACGGTCATGAAGAGCACGCCGTCGGAGATGTCTGTCACTGCGATATCATCGAGGACTACTCCAGCGGTGTATGCGGCCCAAACCTCTGTAGCTGGTCTGATCATTGGTGATTGTTGCGTGGTGTTTGCTGCTGTGCTACCGTTGTAACTGGTAAGTGGTGGTGGTGGTACTAGTAAGTGGTGGTGTGAGATGGGGTAACTTCAATGTGCGGATTACTGGGCACTCTGAAAATTGAGGCGCGTTCAGTACTTAGTACTTAGTACTTAGTGGTGATTACGGACGCGTAGCTACTAGGAAAGTAAAGAAGAAGAAGAAGAAGAAGAAGAACACGATTAGAGAGGAGATTATCTGATGATAGGAGAAGTGTACAGCTAGCCACAGTCGATCACTGTGCGGTGAAGAACGGGTGCGCCATAGCCTCTTGCGCAGTGAGCCGCTGTTGGTGGTCGTACACCAGTAAGGAGTCCACGAGCTCCACGGCGTGCGGGTGGGTCGACAATGCCCTATTGTCTGCATTGACAAAGGCCGACCACGGCTTACGTGGGTAATCACCCAGAATACCATCGTAGTCGCTCGATAGCGTAATACCGTATTGACGCACGTATGTCATGAGGTCCTTTGTGCCCAATACTTGCGCAATCTTAACGAGTTGATCCGGATTCGAATCACCCTTGAAGAAAGGTTCTTTACGGAAGATTATCGCTGCTAGCATGGCACCGACGGACCAAAGATCGAGCGAATA
Organism: Pichia sp. P7020A; assembly: GCA_025531525.1. Lineage (NCBI taxonomy): Eukaryota > Fungi > Ascomycota > Pichiomycetes > Pichiales > Pichiaceae > Pichia > Pichia sp. P7020A. The sequence continues at coordinate 33,692 of JAMYHI010000068.1, read as the reverse complement.
GTCGTATTGTTGCAAATTCACGAGTAATTCAGGACCCTTGTGATAACGAGATGCGACACGCACGTTGAAGTCCATCCCCGCGTGATAGAACTCTGCAAGCCCCCAATCAATTAACTTGAGTTGACGTTGCACTGGGTCAATCATGATATTTTGCGGCTTCACGTCTCTGTGAATGATACCCATTGAATGAGAATAATCGAGTGCCACAAGCAACTGCGTGAAGTAGAATTTGATATCCGCTGGGGTGAATTTCGGGTAGAGAATACGGAAGTCCACATTATTCACTCTCTCAAACACCAAAGCAGGAATGTGACTATCTGCATCTTGTAAGATATCAAAGAGGGCGACAACGTTCGGTCCACCTGTCAAATTTTGTAGAATCTTGATTTCTCTGAAGATCTTCTTAATCTTGACGGGTTTGAGAACTTTAATGACACATGGCTCATCAGTTAGCACGCACACTCCAGTGAACACCTCGGAATATTTACCTCTGCCAATCTTGGCGACAATCTCGTAGTCGGACATGTCTCCCCAAGATAGGGCGCTGTGCGTGCACTTCTCATAATCCCAATACTCTGCAGGCCGCTGTTCGTTTGCATCTGCGTAGACGCGCGCCACGGAGTAGACGCGATTACCAGCACTGTTGGTGTCGCCGATACGTGGTGTCATAATGTAGATGATATACCTGTTATATGTTGTTGGTTTGCTAGTCCTATCCTGACTTAGAACCAACACCACTTGCCGTTGCCAACCCAGACGGGCGTGCACTGGTCTTGTTCAGTTCCAATAGGCGTGTGAATTCGCAGCATTGGCAGCGAGTGCGGGTCGCGGCCGTACCGACGCGTCGATTCCCCGCAGCCAGCTATGCCATCCATACGGTACCGCGTAGCAGTGAACCACCCCAACACAACTGGGTCTGTTCCAGCACGGGCAAGAGCACGGCGAGCGTGCCATTGCAGACAGCCTTGGGTAGGAACGACGGCAACGAGCCTGCTGCGTGGCGAAGAGACAGCCACTGCAGCCGTGTACTGCTTCCAATTCTCCTCGTGGAGCAGCTTTTCAACGTGTGCAAAGTGTTCGTCCGGCGAGTCCGTACGTAGCACAGTGGCATCAGCCGGCATAGTGATGTCTGCCCCTTCTTCATTACCTTCCTCGTCATCGTCATCTCCCTCCTCAGAGAGAATGTACCCGTGATCCTCGTAGATCTTCGTTCCTACCTCCGAGTACAACATCGACACATCGTACACGCCTGGTAAGTACTCTGCATCGAGCATCCTCGTCAGCTGTGCCATAATCTCTTTGGCGATACCACGTCCGCGTGCATTGGGCATCACATACACACTGCCGATAGTGGCACACTTCACAGTCTTAATTTCCTTCTCCTTCTCCGAGTCACCATGCGTAGTTGTCCACATTGGCCTGATGATGATCTCACAACCACCGAGCACTGTCTCATTATCGGCAACATCGTCCAACATGACAAAGTAGACGCCACCGAGAGTAGTGCGATCTGCCCTGCATAGGTCCATGTATTCACTCTCGTAGTTTGTCCAATCGCGTTGTATGTACGCGTCGAGGGAAAGACCTGCTGGAGCGCCCCACACTGCGTAGTTGCTGCACTGCAATGTTTCAATAAGCTTTCGGTCTGTTGTAGGTGTCAATCTCATGTTGCCTGCTGCCTGCTGCCTACTGGCCTGCTGACCTGTTGACTTACCCTGGTCCAAGGGAAGAAGACTAGTAAGTTAAATCGGAGAGTCAATTTACCGAGGAACATTCACCAAACAGATTATACCAGAAACCAGACGCGAGGAACGGAATGCTTGACCAATGGAAGTCAGGCACGAGTAAATCGTGAGCAATCTAGAGCACGTTGCATGATAACGTCGTGGGAACACACTGCTCTCACAGAAACCCATAAAAGAGCAAAAAAAAGCCCCCCTGGTTACGATGCACACTGTAAATACAACAAATGTTTGAACATGTAGCCTATCGATTCTTCTGTCTTCAGTCCCTCGGACATTGGGGATATCGACTTACATTCTAATTAGATTACCGAAGGTACTTGATTTGGACACTTCAAAGAGGATACAAATGAATGTTACCTGTCCCGATGTGTATAAGTGGTATTTTGGGGGGTTGTTCATTCGTAGAAAAGCTCGAGCTTCTTGCTACCACCGATGAATTAATCGTACAGCGATTCAACCAAAAGTGAGAGACTCTCGATATTACAGATGATAAGGTATTCATGATTGTGGCATTTGTATAGGATAGATATGAGATGATTTATCATGGCATTAAGGGATCACAGGCACAAGACACAAGGCACAAGCATCTAATTAGTCATATATATGCTCTACGAGAATATTCTTTTCTCTCTGTAGTTGGTTTACCAAAGAGCGTTCTCTACTAAAGTGTGTGGCAAGGCGCTCTGCTGCACAAAGACCCAGTAAGACTTTTGCCAGACATGTACGTCATGTCAGAGACTGCCTACTACACTGATGCCAACGACAACCATATAGCAGCATCAACACTAGCAGCACAATTAAAGGCTGAGAGTGTAGCACATGGACAGTTCTGAGCATGAGTAAATCGTGATATGCAGCAGGTAGATTCGTTAAAACTATCATGCGAGTCGAAGATGCGATAAGTGATGTGTATGATCAAGGTCTAACTGCCGTGAAACTGCTCTACTCATATCAAATTACGTTGCAGTGAGCATTACAGGGATGGTGGAATGTAACATCAGAGTCTTCTTAGATAACATCTGCGTAGTTCTATGAACAGTTCGTTATTGATAGCTATCTTTCCTGCTGATGTCTTCCTGACTATGAATCTCACAAGCGTTTTCAGTATTTGATAAGTTTAGTGAATACTTCACCTTTCACCGCTCTCGCAACGACTACCCACCTTCCCCCTTTCAAACCATCGACTGATCGCTTTGCACGTTCTGCAGTCTGGTGTCCGTATGCCAGCTCCTCCCCTTCCCTTTCCCCCCAGCGTACAGTTAGTAGTTAGTCCCCTCTTCGGCCCTCTATTGCTCTGCACTCGATTTTTTTTCAAATCCGCACGTTCATCAAATTTATCAACGGCAATAGCAACTGAAACGGTTGACAAAGAAAAAGAACAAGAACAAGAACAAGGACAGAAACAACACCAGCCGCCTCTGCTTCTTCACCAGTCATACGTGGCCAGCAGATACATAACACTCGCTACAGTCACCTCTAAGTCCACGTCTGTCATACGATGAAGTTTGCCAAACTCTTCCAACAGGCGCTCAGCAATGAGCACATCCCGCCAGAGTGGATAGATAAAGCCATCCAATACAAACAATTAAAGAAGCGTATTAACAAAGTCGTCTCAGAACTTGAAGAAATCGGCATCCACAGAGATGACATCAGCTATAATGACGTCGAATATGACTTCCAAATCGGTGATGACCATCGTGTCCACCCTCATTTGCGCATACGCATCTCACCCCTCATCAAATCGATAATCATGGATAAACTTGATACATTACATTATACATATCAAATAGAACCTCTCTCCGTTACAGAAGTATCATCTGCAAATAGTGCCATCAACCCCTTTGATGACACGGAACCTTACTATGAATTGAAAATCTCACTATTAGAAGATGCCAAATTTTTCCAAATTTTATACGATGAGATTGAAGAACTCAACACTTTCCAAGAAGAGCAGGAACTTCGCATATCTGGTAATGTGGAAAGGCTAGCTAATGATATATCCTCATTGACTATACCGAATATGAAAAAATCAGACATGTATGTATGGCGTGAAATCTTTCAACATTACATTGAATCGGAAATATTCTACTCCACCTTGGAACGTAAAGCTGGTAATGTCGACATTGAACTGTCCAAGGAACGACTCATCCTTTTCTGCAAACACATCAATGAGATGCACTTGCTTGACAAGTTTAAACATAAAGAATCAGTCATCGCCTTCACGGCTTTCAAAAACTTGAACTTCAATATCCTTCAAGTCTCAACTTACCAATCCTTTAACACGCTGGCGGTGACAAAGATTTTGAAAAAATTCGACAAACAGACACAACTCGTCTCTAAGGACGTATTCCCGAAAATACTTGTCACTAGCACAGCATCTACAACGGCGGCAGTGAACATCCTGAAAGGTTCCATAGCCCAAGACATCTGCTTCATCATCTCCAACAAATTACTCAGTATAGTCCCACAAATTGATGACTATCTCTGTCCAATTTGCTGCTCCATTGCATTCAAACCGATCCGATTAGGATGTGGCCATCTATTCTGTATTCGATGTTTGGTGAAATTGCGTCGTAAAAGAGAGGATAAATGTCCACTGTGCAGAAAAGAATGTCTTCTGGGACTCACCGTGGACGACTTGGATGGTGCAATGGTCAATTACATGAAGACTTATTTCCCCAAAGAGGTGAGGGAGAAAACAATGGAGAATGACAAGGAAATCTGGGTAGAACAATATGGAGATTCTAAAGCTTGTGTGTTACAATAGGCAACAGCTGTCTTATGATGGGCTGCGTCGATCCTGAACTGCAGGAATAACGAATTCACTTCTGCGGGGGTTCCAAAGTCAAAAGTGCCCGGTAGCACCCAGCCAAAAATTTACTTAATTACTAAAGTAAAAATTGGGAGGGGCTGCTGCTGAACAGTAGCCGCTGAAGTGAGTTGTTACACATGTGTGTGAGATCCGCTGATTATGATCACTCTAATTAAGAAGAACTTTGGAACGTCGATAGTTTTGGAAATATAATGTGCATGCATGCTACACCAAATTTGTATTTTAGACTAGATGCATGGTGGGACTGGACGGACAGCTGGTCAACGTTCAAAGCCCAATGTACGTCGGAAAATGATACTTAAACTTTGTAACATCGAGTCTTTCCCCGCTAACGTTTCAGACACCGATCCAATAACGTCGACATGACGTGCACTTCAGTGGGTTTGGCTATGCATCAACTCCGCTGTGGGGTACACTCGACATTCAGGAGTGCTATTGACAGGAGTTGTAGTTCCACTGGTCATCGTACTGTGCGCCGGTGCTCTAATTTGTATTTCTCCACAAGTTATACGTCCTCATGTTGACGTATCGGGCTCCGAGGAAACAAATATTGTTCCTGTCTTCTCGCTGAGTAATTTATTCCTCGCAGTCTGGAATAATTTGTTATCGGCTCGTATATACGTTGTCCGCCTCCACTAATTAAACATGCCCATGTTACTTTTTAGATTAAACGGCGATTTACAACACCCCCGCCCGATCCGGACATTCAACATATCCGGGCCAATCATCCTAAAGGTTTGTGAGGACAATCTCTAACACATGTGGGGCGTCCTCACAGAATTTGTCTGTTTTAACGCGTGTAAATTTCGATTGGTTTATTGATATTTCCAGACCCGAGATAATTTTACAGTTTGAAATCTGTCGATTAATTTTCCGGGGAAGCGGAAAAGCGTGAATACAGTCCCTGGATACGCGCGATCTAATTGTGCGGTGAACCCGTTGCCATACACGTACCCACTTCTTATGGATCTTATAGCTGTATGAAAACGTACCTATACAGATCGAAGGTTGTATGCCGGCTGGCAGCAAACGCGTATCTTGAATTACGTGAAGGGCCGTTGTGAAGCTTGCCCGCTCATATACGAAGACGTGGAGCCGGATTAAACCCCGCCTTATAATGTTGTAATATTGACTTGTTAGTACTGCAACAGATACTGCCCAGCCCTGCACCGAAAGCTATTCGTGACCGCTGTCAGTCAACAAACAACCCAGGCCGGTATAAGCGGTATAGCTGTTCCGTTTCCCCGCAAATTTTCATTTTGGCTTTCCCCGGAATATTTTTCCCCGCTATATAGTTTGACCGCGCATGCGCAGCCGTGCAACGCCCAACAATGGCAATTTACTTTTTCCGTGGCCGCTTAACGCGCAATTAATTTTGTGGGGCATGCAAGGCGCGGAACAACAGCATTAAACTCTAATGCAGAGAGCAATTCTAGGGTTTTGTATGGGGGTTGAGAATATCCACTTCAAAACTGGAAGTTGGTCTGTTTGCACTTTTGACAGCTATAAAAGGGGTCCTGTTCCCCATTTTAGAACCATTTCCTCCTCTACTGTCTCCTGCTGGTGTCTTGTCCTTTTCTGTTCTGTTCTCTCGCTAACAAACAATGGCTCTCACAAACATGCTACATAACGAGTCAACAACAAATTCTTTTCAAGACGACTCTGATGGAAAGACCCAGCAATCTCAAACTGACGAATATGTCGAAAGAGTCGATGCTCCACTCACATTCAGAACGTGGATGATTTGTGGTTTTGCATCCTTTGGTGGTATTTTCTTTGGTTACGATTCTGGTTATATCTCTGGTGTTATGGGTATGAATTACTTTATCCATGAATTCACAGGAAAGGCTTACGGCTCTGATAACTTTGCCCTAGACTCTTGGCAAAAATCTTTAATCACCTCCATCTTGTCCGCTGGTACTTTCTTTGGTGCATTAATGGCTGGTGATTTTGCAGACTGGAAGGGTAGAAGACCAACTATCATTGGTTCCTGTCTTTTATTCATGGTTGGTGTCGTCCTTCAAATTGCTTCTACCACTGTGGCTCTTCTTACCGTCGGTAGAATTATTGCCGGTTTTGGTGTCGGTGGTGTCTCTGCTACTATTATTCTCTACATGTCTGAAATTGCTCCTAAAAAGGTTAGAGGTACCATTGTTGCTGGTTATCAATTCTGTGTTACCATTGGTTTACTTTTGGCTTCTTGTGTCGATTATGGTACCAAAAACAGAACTGACTCTGGTTCCTACAGAATTCCTATTGCTTTACAATTGATTTGGGCGATCATTCTCACTGTCGGTCTCTTCTTCCTTCCTGAATCTCCAAGATATTACGTCAAAAAGGGTAAGGTTGATTTAGCTGCTAAGGTTTTATCTATTTTGAGACAACAACCTGCAGATTCCGCTTATGTTCAAGAAGAGCTTGCTGAGATCATTGAGAACCATGAAAGAGAATCAGCCCTCATTCCAACTCAAACTTATTTTCAATCTTGGGCTTCCTGTTTCTCAGGTTCTCTCAGGGACCAGTCTTCCAATGTTAGAAGAACTATTCTTGGTACCTCTTTGCAAATGATGCAACAATGGACTGGTATCAACTTCATTTTCTATTTCGGTACTACCTTCTTCCAAGAATTAGGAACCATTAAGAATGAGTTCCTTATTTCCATCATCACCACTCTAGTTAATGTCTGCTCTACTCCACTTTCTTTCTACACCGTTGAAAAGATGGGTAGAAGGATCTTGCTCATTTATGGTGCTGCTGGTATGTTGGTGTGTGAATTCATTGTTGCAATCGCAGGTACCGTTGACGGTGGTAATCATAAGACTGTTTCCGCAATGATTGCTTTCATTTGCATCTACATTTTCTTTTTTGCATCCACTTGGGGACCAGGTGCTTGGATCGTCATTGGTGAAATTTTCCCAATTCCTATTAGATCCAGAGGTGTCGGTCTCTCCACAGCTTCCAACTGGTTATGGAACTGTATTATTGCTGTTATTACCCCATACATGGTTGGTGAGGATAAGGGTAACTTGGGCGCTAAGGTTTTCTTCATCTGGGGATCCCTCTGCACGTGTTGTCTCGTTTACGCAATCTTCCTCGTCCCAGAAACTAAGGGTCTTACATTGGAAGAAGTTGATATCATGCTTGCCGAGACTACACCTCTAACCTCTTCTGCTTGGAAGCCACACAATATGGCACCAATCGATGATGTTATCAAGGCAGAGGTTGACCACAAGGAAAACATCTCTTTGGAAGAACACCAAGTTTGAATCATCTCTTACCCCTGATTATACTTTCCTACTTTAACTAACTTTACTTCTCAGCTTCAATTCTACCCATCGACAATAGCGTGGGTATTCTCTGTGCTAAATTTATAATAACGATAACGAGTAACGATATACTGTCTCAGCTAAAAATATTAACACCACATCAATTAATTTTGATCTGTTCTGTTTTATTCGTAGTACATGTCGCCAGCATTTTCCACCTACTGGATAAACTACGCTTCAAGCGGGAAGTAAAAGTTCACTTTTCAAGGTCCAAGCAAGTATGCATTGAGTTACACGGTTCATATCAATATATTGAGAGGTATGGAAATTTATTGGATGACATTCAACATTCGAAGTCTAAAACTGGAGCCAAAAGTCAAAACGGTTTAAAAACTATCACCATATTTTATCCAGTATGCCCAGGTGGTGCGATTGGGAAGGTTGAACCACCCAAGTAAAACCTTAAATAACCATGGACATACAATTTTAGCTCAACATAATCTTTTTAATATTTAGCTCTGGAAACTATAACGTATTACGCATGGAAGTATACAAACTCTAACTATGAAACATCAGCTCCAATCTCAATCGTGGTCTCGCCGTCGACACACACACACACACAAACACACACACACAGTATTTGTACATGGAAATGACGGCGTTGCACAGGAAAAAAGGAAGGGATGAAACACCGAGAGGATGGGGGAAGTGAAATGAAATGCAATAAAATGAAATAAAATAAAATAAAATAAAATAAAATAAAATAAAAATCAATAAATCAATAAATGAAGTCAAAATCAATCGCAAATTGTAGCATTCATGATTCATAATAGTGCAATTGCCAGTAATGCAAGCGCATTGCCAACTGGGGTCAAGGAAGAAGCACCTGCCGTTGATACTTTTTCAGAAAAAGTTCCAGTAGAAGCTGAACCTGAAGATGAAATTGAAAGAGAAGATGAGGCGGGTTTCTTTGGTGCAACTGTGGTAGCGGTGGTCATACCATCCATCGTCATTCCACCCATGTCCATGTCCATTGACGAGGTTGTAGATACAACGGTAGAATCAGTGGATGTACTCATTTCCATAGTCATACCGTCCATCGTCATTCCACCCATGCCCAAGTCCATTGAAGATGTTGTGGATGCAGAACCTGCGGTGGTTGTGTTGAAGGCGTCTAAGTATGTAAGTGTTGCAATTTTATCGATCTGTTCCTCATCGTGGGCAGATACTAAGGTTGCTGCACCTTCATCCCAAGCAATGTCCAAGTCGGTAGAGTTGGCACATTGTCCGTTGAATGTTGGACCATTCTCAGAGACGACGACATCAACGCAATTGTACATGTACTCGTATCCACCCTCTTTGCCAAGAGTTGCATAGATGATTTGAACAACACCTGTTTGGTTAACCTTGTTATATTTGGCTGGTAATTGTACAGAAGGAATGCAGAAATTACCCTTGTGTTGGTCCACAGGTTCATAAATTAGCTCATCAAAATCATCACCGGTCGTACAATCACCGTTGCCGCAGAAATAGATTGCTCCCACTCCGAAATTATGTTTATAGTTAATCTCGACGGGGGAACCTGCAGGGTTCCACTCGAACGCTGGTAGCACCGGGTAATTATCACCACCGCATGGAGATTCTGTCTGGGTGTCCCAGTTAGTGGCGTTTCGTTCCCCGGGGAACGGGACACGGAAGTGTGCTTGTACTCCCGTGGCGGCGCAGAGTATTGAAAGAATGACACCTATAGTTAGTTGCATTCTGGTAGCGATCGAATGAGAAGTTGGTTACTACAAAAAAGCATTTGAACAAACATACCTTAACTCTCAATTCTGTTTACCCCAGCTTCAAGAAAGAAGACTTTGGGCCCCTTTTATAGGCATGTAGTAAGCTCAAGTGCTGGCGTTGCGGTCCATTTAACTTTCTCTTGAATGGATCGCCAAATCGCTCTATCGGGTAATAATACTTCCGCGTTCGGAGCTTGATAGCGGAGCAAGCTACCTGAAAATTTGCGCATCAACATTTATTTGCTCGTGTATGTCTGCAATAGGGTGGGGGAGCAAATTACACCACTAGGTGTGCCCATATCGAGTCTATGATTGACCACTGGAGCATAAATGTATGTCTATATTGAGATAGTGGATGAATTTGAGGCGGGTGAAGCATCATCGCACGTGTAGTGTGAAATAACACCCGCCATCAGTTTGATAACTAAAGACATGTAGGTCGATACTTTGTATGCATCATTGATAGTAGCTAACATCGATGCAGTATAAGAGCATACCTCGGAAGGTAAGAATGACATCTAAACTCTGGAGTTTGCACAAATATAACGGTAGACTCGTTATTATTGGTATGTGATTCATATAAGATTGTAATCGATAATGATTAGGGGTTCTAAGATGGGTTTCAATTAATCGACGGAGGGTGTTCTTGTATAGGAGCTGTTATAGCTACCTGTAATTCTTAAATACACATCTCTCTAATTGCTTGGATAACATATATATGGGACAGAGCAAAATGGTAGATATATTCCATGCATTGCTCATAACTTGCAACCTGAGCAATATTCTCTAGGGATATGGAAGCCGCCGATATTGAGAATATCCCAATGAAAGATAGTATGAAAACCTTGTTTGAAACATATCAAGCTGATATGGAACATTCTGATATTGATGGAACAATTTCAAACTGCCATATCAAGGTAGCATCAAATTCCAATTACTGCATTCTCCAATTGTTTTATAGCGGGCCGTGGTTTGGGGACGTCGGTCACTTTTCTTAAAATGTTGTCTAGGATTACTTCCACAATCTGTTGGCGTCCACCTATGCGTATGTATATGTATACAGTTGATTTTTTAGATGACCATATTTGGTTATCTCAACTAGATATTGGAAAGTTCGTAGAGAAGTCCGCATATTTCCATTGGGATATCGTGAGATTTTGCTGAGATGCGCTTCCGTCCCATAATAGACAGTGTTGGTTATACACACAAATAGAATGATTGGATTAGCATCCGGCTAAAACAACAGGAATGACTCGATGATTTGCATGAAAGGGTTGGTGGCAATTGTTTTGGTAGTGGTTATAGACGGATTGTTGGTAAAAGCTATTACTATTTGAAGTTAAAGGTCTACAAGTAGCCCAGTAATGAAGAATTCTCAGCTTTCTTGGGATCTTTGGAGTATATAGTACAGTTCAATGTGGTAGGTTCTTATACATTATATTGTTTCATTTCAGAATTACCACCGAGATCTGGGAAGTTTCGAAGATAAATTGGCTCATTGAATGCCACTTGCAAGTAATTATCGCTGGCCCCGCGGCTGATTCCTATAGGTTGAAATGTTGTACTGACATGTGTCCAGTTTCAACTTAATGAATGTGGCCATCTAAAAAATACTGAACATATTTACATCCGAACATGCACACCGTGTCATTTAAGCCCCTATATTTTTTATATGTATGTAGCACTATCTGGATGCCTATAAGGTACAGGGTGTGCATTTGAGTGTTCTTGTAGCTACTGTACATATGGACATTCTTCTACATGTAAAGTGAATACCAATTTTAATTACGCATAGGGGTTGTATGAGCACACATGGGTGAAACATGAGGGACGGTTGTCAATTGTGTATGTTCTGTGCCTATCAAGTAGATGGCCCTCTAAGTTTAACCCAACGTGCACTCTCTTTGTACGTGTGGTGTGATCAAGTTATATTTATATCTCTCTACGATTCAATGTACGCAATATTTATTGCAAGTTTCTTTCGGTGAGATGTGCAAAATGTGACTGTTCACCTAGAAATATCGCGTAATTTGATTAAAATCAAAGGCAAGATAATATTTTAGAGTACGCGCACAATTGTCTTTAAACTCGAGTTCTTTAAGCTATACACAGGGATTGAATCCCACAATACATTTATTACTACTAGAATGGTGTACAGCCGCCAAAACTTGCGTACCTTAATGCATGTAAATTTGTTAAGGCACTCCACTCGGTAATAGCTGCCTAGTTGACAGTTCCGAAATTCAGTTTATGTTAGAGGTATTTACACATATAGCAAGTATCAGAACTCACAGTCAATATACTACAATTGGCAGTGACACAGTGGTTCAGTTTGCAGTGCATCTATACGCAATTAGTATACAATTTCACCCAGTATATAGATATCGTATATAAATGTATGTAGAAACGGCAACAATACCGGTGATTTAAGTTTGAGGATTCTAACAACTCAAAACCCGCGCAACTGTCGATCCGGCATTGATGCGTTTAGAGCTTGACATGGGTGCTAATTTACTTGCCGCTGGTTAATGTGAGCTTTCGCAAGCTGTCAGAACACCGCGGAACGGCGTCAATATCGCATGCATTTTACCCAACAAATTTCCAAGCAAGAACACTATAACTTGTATTTAACGTATATAATTACTGAGCCCAATTTCAAACTTAGGTTGATGTGCCAGGCGTTCCAGTAGATCGATAGAAGCCATTCCTTGCCAATTTATATTGTGGTGATTGGGGGCACTTTGATGTGCAGGGTTTCGAAGTTTCGTCTTTTGCTGAAACCTTTTCTTTTTGTTTTCTTTTCTTCCCCTATTTAGTGCTTCGATCCTCTGTATATTTCCTGCAATTCCAGTTGGAGGCTATGTCCATGTGTGCATGGCCCTCAGATCGGCCAGGCGCATGATTGCGAGCCTCTCCCTGGCGTGCCTCTAGCTTGTATGCGCGCTGTGTTCTAGAACACCGAGGCTTACACGGCCCGCAGCTTCCATGCGGATCTCACGCAATAGAAGCAATATCCCGCATGCACAGAACAGATGTGCATATGCACGCCGGGCAACTCCGTATCGCAGTTGGGATGGACGGTATTTAAACAGAGCTCTTTCCTCCCTTGATACAGGTGCTTGTTTCACCAAATACCCATCTCTGCGAGAACCGGGGGCTGTCATGTCGAAGAGCTTTGGACGCCCTCCTTTACTCACTTTGATCATTACAATTATTGTGCAGTGACGCGCAACAACTGGCTCTGATAGACGAAAGAAGAAATTATAGTCTCGAATTTCTTTTAAATTTGACGACGTCAAGATTCTACAGCTTACCTCATACAAAGGAACATTTAGAATTATTGAACGCGTCGAAGTTCACACGTTATTCAGCGAAGCAGAATCACGCAATCACTACCGATCTGCCCCTAAATAACGTCAACTTGTCTGTCCTCACACCGTTTCTTTTGATCCGATCTTGATTCGGATCTTTTTGATTTGACAACAGACACTTGCAACACTTAATCAGTTCGAAAATGTCAGGGAACACATCCATGCTATACAGCTTTGATGCTCTGAATGGAGGCACCAATACATCACAAAATCCTAACAATGAGTTCCAAAACAATGATCACACTAACAACCTCACTGTGAATCAAAGAGCAAGTCTTTTTCCAACACGTTTCAATAATGGATCAACGTCATTGCCGCATACATCGAACTCCTTGGTACAGACATACCCCAAACCTTCAAATTTAGGACTACACGTCTTTCCACCTGTTTATATGAATTCTACTGTCAGTGGTACCGAAACCGACTTAGGCTCAGGTAAATCAATAATGGCCACCAGTCACGACACTACCTCTCAATTTGAACACTCTGCACCTCTTGTGAGTGCACCGTCAAATAATCACAGTAATAACAATAGCATCAACAGTCAATTTGTCTCGGATAAGCACAACCAAAACTACAAGATCAACGGTGTTTCTACGTCTGCCTTTGTTGAAGGTCTGTCGCTAGCTAACTCTCCAGCATCGCCGATTTGTTATACCAACGACACACACTCAACCATCAGTAGACGTTCTGTGCACACAACAAACAACACGAGACGACCAAGTTTAATATACCCTTTAACGCCACAGACTAACTCTTCCAGACAGGGCGCATCCCCGATGGACACGGCATCTTATCTCCATGACGGCAACTCTCATCCAAAGAACTACGGTGTCAGAAAGGGGGCAAGTGATTACTATGGTTATTCCCATCCACAGACGCAGCACTCATATCAACAACAGCAACATGAACAACGACAACATCGACAGCAACAGCATAGTACTGAGACGATGAAGTTATTTTACCACGTTGCTTCTCGCTCTTATGTGTATATGTCCGAACGCGAAGCAGAGGATGGGCTTATCAGAAAAGAGCTTATACGACATGATATGCAGAAGAATCGCAAGGTTACCAAAAACAATAAATCCATCCGTGGCCGTCGGATGGAGAAGAGAAATAACAATGAAGAGAATTACGATGATGATCATGAGGAGGTAGACCAAGATGAGGATGATGAAGAAGATGGGGATGAGGACGATGACGATGACGACGGGTCAGATAACCATTCCGAAGCTACCGAAGGTGATACGGACGTGAATTCATTGGCACGCGGTGCTAAATCAAAGAGATCGAGAACTGGGTGTCTCACGTGTAGACAGCGCAAAAAGAGATGCTGTGAGACGAAACCTATTTGTGCAGAGTGTGAACGACTCAGCATTAAATGTCGCTGGCCCGTGCCGGGAAGCGAGAGGAAGAACAAATCCAAGAATCAGCCAAGAATCTCTCACGACGAGATGTATCATGAGGTTTATGGTGTTATCAAAGTGTTACGCGGTGTCGTTGAGTACAAGATTGAGGAGTAGTTCGTTACACTTTATTCCACACTCCACACTCCACACGCGCGCACATGCGGATAAGCTTACGTTAAAGTCTACAGTCTATAGTCCATAATATAATTTATAATAATATACCCATCCATTTAATTGCAAGTTTCAACTTGATAAGTATGCTTGCAGCAGCTTCTTAATTTGTCATCTAATTCTTTAGTACGCTAACTTCAAATCGCCAGCAATATTGTAAAGGTCGTGCTACGCGTGCGACTGAAGACTGGTAAACAATTTTTAGCTATAGGCCAATATTTTATGCGATATATGCACATCACTTGCGGGACTTAATTGGTGCATCCTCAACGTCAAAGCTTAAGGTTTGTGAGGTCTTCAAGGGTACAGAAATCATCGAGACTATTTAAATTTTGGCGTTCTATAATTATTATGCATCCGCGCGCGGCGAACGTTCAGCCAATTGGCCGTCTATATGTACGTACAATGCACTGATGCATGGAACCCGGCCAGGCCGCTGGCTTTCGATTCTTTTAAAACCAAAATATTCTTTCGGAAAAATCTAGCTGGCATTGTGTGAGCAGCCCGAACACTCGAATTTTTTGCGCTCTCGTATACACATTTATAAGCTGGGGTATCTCTAGCTTATTCAGCATTAGTGAACTCTCTGCGGTTTCTTGTCCATGGTTTGACTGTGGCAACAGAAAGCTTGGGCTGGGATCAGACAGCTTACAGGGGTAGTGACAGCCGCCAATTTGCAAGTTCTGAAACATAAATTTATGGATAAATTTATCTTTACTCAGGCACATGCATGTGTATGTGCACACACACACATTGTGCATATATCATGGAATATGCGGAATTGTAGTACCCGGTCGATACGTTCACATTTTCTGCCGACATCTCCTGCTAACCCTGGGTGATCGGCAATAACTCTAGACTGATCGACGGGACTGCCGACCCGCACGTGCATATTGCTGTATCCGGCAGGTGTTGACGAACGATCTATACTTCGTTAGAATTTTTGTGCGTAAACAACTCAAACACTAGCTCTAGAGCTAATTCATGCACACTTCACGGGTTATGAAACGGATTGGGATTGGCACGGTTGTGCTATGTACGGCCTGAACTATTTTTGAACTGAACGTCAACGCTTAGATATAGTGTCAAGTTCACTGCAATATAATTACGTTATCAGAAATTTCTCAAAGGGGCTATGTTTACGTTGCAAAGCACTTTCGTCTAAGCGGTCCCTGTACACGTTCAACCGGCAGTTGATACAACACTAAGCGGTAACTATTGACTTCTCTTAACAATTTACGCAAATGTGTCATGCCAAGCTAGACAATTATACAAATACAGACCACGCGCTACATCGATATAAAATTCCATATGGCGCCAGCATCGACCATCGAATAAGCTCCATATAATATACTGGAATTGCCTTTGAAGTTGCCGACTATTGACGATCGATATGAGCGAGAGAGTTGGTTAATTCGATCAATTCAATTAATATTTCAAGTTCTGTAACTAATTAAACTCTACTATTGTGTGTAAACAGCATATACGAGAAATTGTTCGGCCATCGTGCAGCTCTAATTGAGAAAAAAGTTCTCGGGCCAAGGGGCGCATCAAAAATTTGTTGAAATGGCCAATGAACGTTCGCGATTGATCAAATTGTGACTGCAGCGCTGAACATTCTCTAGCACATGGTATTCTTGGTTGCTCCGTCGTGGGTACCATAGTAGGCATTTTGTATCTATACTGTACCGTTTGGGCCTATGGGATCCATATATTAGTATTGCTACGTACACATGTCTGTATATGCGCACATGTGTGTATATCGGTCAATATCGAGGCTTGGGGTATGCACTAAAAATAAGGCCTCAATTCAACAATAGAAAATTTTAAGCTTTCAATAAATGCCTTTTTGGGCCGCGCAAGCGATAAACTTTCTAGCCGGATCATCTCAGACTTTAAATCTGTTGCTATACGTGGTTGCTTGGGACGTGTTTTATGGTATACACATGATATATAAGTTATTAGACAGTGCAAAGAAAAATGAGCAAGGAGCAGCGAGTAAGACGGGAATAAAGCTATGAATTTAGAGCGATGTAGAAGAGGGGCGCAATAGTGTAGTGGGAATCGGGTATAGGTGTAACTTGTGAAAAGTATCAATCAATGATTGACAACGTGATACGTGAGGTGATGTCTCGTTATGCTCAGACAATCAGTCTCACGCTTATCAACTCCTGGCTGAAGCTGATGCGCTTCTTCGTGCATTCCGCCACCGAGTCCTTGGCACAAACCCGCTTGCGTCTCTTCAAAATGCTGCGTAAGCCCGGTGTACCATTGCTAGTGATTTCTGTGTTGCTGTTTAAGCTTTTGCCGTTGCTAGTGCTAGTGCTAGTGCCAGTGATGGAGAGTGTAAGCTTTGGAGCTAGGCTCTCTGTCGAAGTTGTATTCACGTCTGTATCATTAATGGCAGAGTCGCTAGAGAACGAAGTCAAAGTCGACTCCACACTGTACCTTCTCTGAAACATGAGGCTGTCATTGTCACTTGATATTGCCTCCTCGTCCATAGAAGATGGAGATGCAGGTGACCAATCACTCATCTTGCAGTCACCCTCTGTATCAAAAAGCATTGCCGTACTATCATCAATGAGAGTCGGTGCTGATACTGATGATGCCGGTGTAATGTCCTCGTCATCATCGATGAGCGGGCCGTAGAGCACCGTCACATCATTTTCCTTAAACCAGTTAATCTTTGTAGGATCGAGCTCCTTGAGAGACTTGAGCTTCTTGTACCAAGCTCTCCAACAGGCATTCTCTAACCTTGGTTGTGACGTTGTCGGTAGAAACATCATGAGGTCGTCTGTTTGCTGCACCAATCTAAGTCTAGTGATATTATCCACGTTCGAGAGTTCATATTGTTTCATAAACTGATTGTTAACAATACTCTTCCAACAGTTGTGATACTGCTTCGACGTTAAATCATGCGAAAAGTAATCCACCGCCAGCGGTGGTTCTGTTTGCACAAACGATTCATGTACGCTACTTGTGCTGAGGACAGGGAGAACGTTAAACCGGTTCCGCCTCGTTGCTTCAATGAAGTTTGTGTCTAGAAACTGATGGGCTAAGTTGAGATATTGCGGTTCCGTGTATGATGTCGACTGCGTGTGCGCCTGTGGGCGTGCGTGTGCTGCTGTGTGTACTGGTGTCGGCACTTCAGTCGGTGTGTTCTTTTGCTTTTGCAAGTGCGTGTATGTTTGTCCCATATTGCTTGCGATGTATGTATGTGTATGTATTGGATAAGTATAATGAGATCAGGCTATAATATATGGTATGCCTTTGCTCCTTTCAAACTAGAACAGATTAAATCCGTAGTCCCCGCAGTGGTGGTACGGGTTGACGATGATCCAGCAGAAGCGGCGCCAATGGTCCACTTTATAGTAGCGGTCGCTAATTAAATATACCTCTCCCCACCACGCAACGACAATGGGCTGTTCGCTGCTTGCGCTCTCCTCTCTGCAATATCTTTGTTGCTCTTTTCTGTCCCGCCACAAAATTTAGCACTAGACCGCTATAGTAGCACGATTTAAACCCGTCCCCGGATTAGCAGCGAAATTTCTATCCCCCCAGCCCCACGCCCGGCATAAATTCTATTGTTCTCTGCGCCATTTTGCCGACGCGCGAATAATCGTTCTTTTCTTTTCACCTTCCGCGGGCGCCAAAATGATCAGGGCGTCGTCATGCATCTTGCACGTCTGCAACTACGTAGCTCTCACTCGGCAAACGCAGCAGCAGCAAGTGCAGCCAGTGCATCATTGCACATAGCAGCCTTATCGCCAGTAGTGGTGGTGGTGGTAGTGGTGGGAAAGGTGGTGATTTGTTCAATTCCAGCCTCATCACCGTCACCATCGAAACCAGCGGAAATCCCCACATTTCTAGAACGAATCGTATTCTCCAAATTGACCGTTCCAACGTACATTTCAGCCCCTCCTGCATTTTTCTCTATCCTTCTTGCAAGATCCCTACCAGATCTGAATCCGCTGTATGGTGTAAAATACTGATTTGTAGTCATGAAGGCATCGCTTTTCATGCAGTTCCTCAACATCTCCACTCTTTTGGAATCAAATTCGAGTCGTTCTTTAACATATTCGTCATATCTGTTGCGTATCTGTACCTGTCCGGGTGCTAATGTGGAATTGACGCCATGCCCTTTGCCTAGGGCTAGGTATTGAACATAGCCTTCAACGTTGACAAAGGAGGGAACATTTACAGGGGTAGACCTCCCTCCATACCCTTCATTGACGGCATCATCATCATCATCATCATCACCATCATCATCATCATCATTAATCTCCCATTCACCCGGCCATTCGTAGTAATGTTTCTTCTTCCCTTGTTTAATAGCTCCACCATAAGTTTGTGGAATTGATAATCGGTTATCTAAAACTCTCATGAATATTCGTGCTTCACCATCATCGCTGATATTCACGCTCACCTTGTACTGATAATTGAATCTATACCTGTTGAGATCTAATTTACGTTGCCACTTGTTCTCCATATCGCGCAATGTGAAGGCTGAGTATTGCGGTGATGATACAATGACACTCTCCAGTTGTTCTTGTTGTTGTTTTCTATGTTGTGGACTACCCTGTCGTCTCTTGGGCGTGTTGGGACTGCACAGTGGTGATGAATTGATGAATTTGTAGAAATGATCATCATCGTGATGGTCATTCACACGCGGCGTTGCTTGAAATTGTGTGAACTGTGGTAATTGCTTCACTCTATCCGAATGCAGTGGTGACGTACCATATGGTGAAGATGGTGCATCACCAATCTCACTAGTCATTATGTTCGTGCCACTGCTATGTAGTGAGTCTTGTAATGGTGATGAAGAGAATGAAAAATCATTCTTGTACTCTCTCTTCCTCTTGTTATTGGTGTTCATGCTTAAATCAAATGTGTGCATCATTCCTTGTGAAATGTCTTTGGAACGGGATGTTTCATCTCTAGCTCTAACTCTAGCTCCAGCTCCGGTTCCAGATCCAGAATTGGTGTTTGACTCGTTGTTAATTTCATGAAGCACTCTCATCTTGTCGGACGATTTGCATTTGCTAGTCTGAGGGCCGATGGTACCGATGCCAGTACCACTTCCAGTGACATTGCCTCTCTTGGCATCCTTAGACGGACTGAGCCTCATCACTGGCGATGCGCAAAACCCCTGCTTTGCCGTCGCCTCGCTGAGTTCAAAAGCGCTCTGCTCCTCTGTTGATTGCACCGTTATGGGTATCGTCACTTCGCCCTTTCCGAGCTGTTCGGATGATGAGCCTGCGATTGCTGCGTCGCTGATGTTGTTGATTGTCCTATTCGCCGGTCTGCCTCTACCACGTTTCTTCGGCGTCAGTGGCAACCCCAGTGTGTTCTGCATGCTGTGTTGTGTTGTGTTGTGTTGTGCTATGCTATGGTGTACTATGCTATTCTATATTGCGTTGTCGTTCTTCCGCCGTGGTTGCTGGTTTAGCTTTGGCTTTGACTTTGACTTTGACTTCCAGAGTTTGTTTCAAAATTCGTTTTTCGCAGTTGCCTAATCGGGAAGTGTAATTGCAGACAACTCAGTACTCTACAGTGGCTGCTAACGAAACCGCTTTTCTCCTCTCCGGAACAACGACCAACAAGAGAAACGGCACAGCATAGCACAGCATAGCATAGCATAGCATACAGCATGGACAACGTCAAGCAGTGGCTGCAGATAGACACTAACCCAGAGACACGCGCACAGGTGAGCCAATTGCACGATGCCGCCAATTCAGGAGACTCGAACGCTGCACGCCATCTCCACGAGATACTTGACACGAGGATCGTTTTCGGCACTGCTGGTCTCCGGGCACGTATGGAGGCCGGATTCAACAGAATGAATGATGTCACGGTATTGCAGGCATCACAGGGCCTTGCCGAGTATATAATGAAACAAAGTGATTGCGATGTCTCTCACAGTGTAGTTATTGGTCACGACCATCGTCATCACTCACAACGGTTTGCAGAACTGACTATTGCTGCATTTGCTCACAAGGGGTTTAAAGTGCATTATATAGGCGCTGGAAATTGTGCCACTCCAATGGTTCCATTTGCCGTGGATAAGTATGGCGCAGATGCAGGAGTGATGATCACAGCATCACACAATCCGAAGGATGATAATGGTTATAAAGTTTACTGGTCCAATGGATGCCAGATCATCCCTCCTCACGATTCCGGGATCCAGGAATGCATATTGCAGAATTTACAACCGGTTCTTAAATCTACTCCCTCAGGTTGGGATACCAGTGATTATTTGATCGCTGATAACGAAAACATCCACTACTGTTTAGATGAGGTTATCCAGAGTTACCAAGACCATTTGGTGAAGAAGTTGTGGAATGCATCAACGCCATTGAATTCCAGCTTCAGATTTGCATACACTGCCATGCACGGTGTTGGGTTCCCGTTCGTTCAGAGCTTGTTACATAAAATAGGTGCCGAGAAACACATGATCCCCGTGCTAGAACAGTGCAACGCAGACCCTGACTTCCCGACAGTTAGCTTCCCTAATCCGGAGGAGAAGGGTGCATTGGACCTTGCTATGAAAGTTGCAGATGAATACGAGCAGGGTGATGTTTGTCTCGTTCTAGCCAATGATCCAGATGCAGATAGGTTCTCTGTTGCTTTCAAGTCCACTGCAACGAGAGAGTGGAAACAGCTCTCGGGAAACGAGATTGGTGTTCTCTTTGCAGATTTTGTTATCTCGAACATCAAAACTGATGCTCCGGGATCACTCGATCACGTTTACTTGCTCAACTCGACGGTTTCTTCTCAAATGATAGCATCAATGGCTGCTAAAAGGGGATTCCACTTCAAAGATACCCTCACCGGCTTCAAATGGATCGGCAACGAAGCAATAGCTCTCGAGAATCAGGGATACACTGTACCATTTGCATATGAAGAAGCCATTGGATTCATGTTCCCGACACTTCACGACAAGGATGGAATTGCCGCACTCTTAGTATTCTTGCAACTCTACAACGCTCTCATTGCCCAAGGAATTGATCCTGCTCAGAGACTCGACCAGCTCTATGAAGAATGCGGATACTTCAAGCAATGTAATGGGTATTACAAAACTCCCACCCCAGATACCACAGAAATCATCTTTAATAGGGAAATCCGCAACCTAGAAGAAACCACTACGTCATCGCTAGCTCCACCCTTTCCTACATCGATAGGCAGCTATACAGTCATTGAATGGAGAGATCTCACCACAGGTTATGACTCCACCACACCGGACAAGTTGCCAACATTACACGTGGACCCGTCTGCGCAGATGATTACCTGTAAGTTGGTCGTCAATACCAATACCGATGCCAATACCAATACCGATGAGTTTGTGCGGTTCACTGTGCGCGGATCGGGTACGGAACCAAAACTGAAGGTGTATATCGAAGCCAAGGCTGCGGGTCCCTCACGCGCTGCAGAGCTGGCAGATGACGTGTGGGCTCTACTCCGTGAGCGGTGGTTCGTTGAGAAGTACGGGCTTGTCGAACAGCGTGTGTAGAATGTAGAATGTAGCATAAGAGATCCCGTATCCCGTATCCAAATTTACTATTTTCTCTTTGTTTTCATTTCGCAGCGTTTTCCGTTTTTTTCCATTCTGCGATTCCCAACGTTCCTGAAAAAAGAGATATCCGCTTATACCAATGCCAATGCCCAAACTTATACACGCTTGTTTATTCTATTTTTACACAATCTATTGCCAAAACGGCCCCCCATCATCCAGCAAGGAAGCATGCAGGACGTCTGGAAACGTAAGAAGACAGACCTCCCGCTCACCATGAGCAGCGTGGAGCAGGGAGGTCACAGCAGCCTTGGCAAAAGGACCAAGTTTGGACAAGACAAAACATTGATCTACAAAATGGCACTTGGATTCACAATGACGCTCTTCTTGTTCATACTGGCCTTCAACGGAAGTGGTGAAGTTGATGATTCTGAGGACATTGTGCCAAACAATCCACTCTATTTGGAGAAACAGGCCCAACTACAACTGAAACTGCAAAAGAATGGTGATGCATCCACTGGTGCTGCTACTGCGACAACTGGTGATGACATCCTCGAAATAGAAAATGATGCAAACAATGCACTCGCGGCGCCGCCAAACCAAGATTATTCACTTCCAGCAAACGTGGAATACTACGATCTCAACATGTACCAGGGGACACCAGCTGGGAAATCTAATGAGGAAATTGTTTTATTATTAATCCCACTGAAGGATGCAGAGAAAGTGCTGCCTTTAATGTTCCGTAATATGATGAATATAACATACGATCACAGACTCATTGATATTGCATTTTTGGTAAGTGATTGTTCTGAGGGTGATCACACTTTGGAGACACTGCATGAGATGACATCCGCTATGCAAGAGGGGAAACTCGTACCAATTCTCGAAGAATTGGAGAATAAAACAAAGGGCAAGGGAGTTTTGGGATCCAGTGACTTATATCTCAAATATCTGCCTCCGGATTATATTGAAAGTGTTCATAAGGCATACAACCCACCATTCCATTCAGAATATGAGAAACCCTTCAGGAGTATACAGATTTACAAGAAAGATTTCGGTCAAGTAATTGGACAGGGATTCAGTGATAGACACGATGTGAAGATTCAAGGTATCAGAAGAAAACTTATGGGACGAGCTAGAAATTGGCTCTTGTCAACAGCTCTCAAACCATACCATTCTTGGGTTTATTGGAGAGATGTCGACATTGAACTCTCACCTGGTGACATTCTTGAAAACATGATGAAATTTTCTAATGATTTTGATGTCATTGTACCAAATGTTTGGCGTCCATTACCACTTTTCCTTGGTTCTGAACAACCATATGACTTGAACTCGTGGATTGAATCCGATGAAGGTTTGAAACTTGCCAAGAACCTTGATGAAGATGATGTCATAGTGGAAGGTTACGCCGAATATGAGACTTGGAGAGCTCACCTCGCATACATCAGAGACCCTGAGGGGGATCCCGATGAGATTATCGATTTAGATGGTGTTGGAGGTGTCTCCATTTTGGCAAAGGCCTCTGCATTTAGACATGGTACTAACTTCCCTGCATTTACGTTCATGAATCACGCTGAAACTGAAGCGTTTGGTAAATTGACAAAGCAAATGGGCATGAGAGTTGGTGGCTTACCTCATTATGTCGTGTGGCATATCTTTGAACCAAGTGAGGATGATCTCGTCAAGATCTCCAAATTGGAGAGGAAAAAGAGAAGATTCGGCAAAGATAAGTGAACGTGCAGTCTCAACATTGATCACTCGACTCTGTGTGTCAACTATATAAAGTAATAGAACCCTGTAAATTTACGTTTTTTCCGGTGAAGGAAAGTGAAAGTTCAAAGTGCAAAATTAAGGCAATTGGTAACTGGTGGGTATACAGAGAAATACATAAGAGAAACGAGTGTAAATATAATGTCACAAAAAAGAGAAACGAGTGTAAATATAATGTCACAAAAAAAGAGAGAGATCTTCTCTAATTTAGATTAATAGCACATAGAATTGAAAGCATCACGTACAGCATGTTGGATCCGTAGACTCTAGTTCCAGAATTCTTGGAAGTAATGGACGACGACGTTACGGTATTTGATGTAATGGAGATACTTGATGTAGCAAGTGTCGTTGAAGTGATAATGGCCGAGGTGGTGGCCGTTGCATTATCATTTTTTGGGGGGTTGACAAACTTGATATTGTTGTTACGTTCAGCGAGACCAATCCATTGGTTCTCGTAATCGAATTCAACATATTTATTTTCCATGAACAAGATTCCCAAAATCCATGCACCGTCTGCATTGGAATCTATACCTTGGATGTTACTGATGCAGTAGCCTTCCAAGTCAGAAGATACAGGGTAACGGGTGCCAATGTACATTTCTGGAGTGAGAGACCAGTTCTTATTGGAGATTTCGAGATCAAATTGCAGTGTTTCATTACAGAGAATGGCATAATTCTCACCATCTGTAATGGACTGTCTGAAGAATGAATGTAAAGTGTTAGCATCCTTAACTGATAGAATCAACGATGTGGTACCACTGTCCAGCAGTCCGATTCTAGACGTGTTTGTATGTTCATCATTGATCTCTAGCGTATCGAAAGACATTTGGAAATCATCCACGTAAATTGCATCGATCTTAAACTCCCAGTGACTGACTGCCTCTTCAATAATTGGAGATGTGTAGATTTCACCACTGTGAAGTGTATCCATGGTGCTACCCATAAAGAGGAGACCATCGTTCATCTCATCGCTATCGTATTCACCCATGCAGATCGTGAATTTTGAAGAATCGATATCACCATTTTCAGATAGGAAAGAAACAGCATTGACTAAACCTGTAATCGATGCATTATCCGCTGGTAAACCAAGAACTCCTGAAAACCCATAATGTTGGAACAAGTCGGGAACGTGGTCGGCAACGCCAAACTCAAAATTTTGAGTCTCAAACCCTGCAATGATGATGGAATCATCATAGATGAATCCAGAAGCAATACCTGAATCATATGATAAAGCAAATGTTCCATTGAGTTGATCTGCTTGTTCCGCATTGAAAAGTTCTTTACCCTTGCACGAGTTATCAGTGCAATTGGATGAGTAAAGCCATAAGTATGGTGAGCCAGTATCTAATAAAACTGGATAGTCCTTAGCATTCAGGGTGATGTTCACTGAGAAAGCTTGGTTCTCGGTATTTGAATATAAATAAGACATACCCGCAGTCATTGTCTCAATTTGAATGCTACTGGTCAAGGATGGATTCCCATTAGATGATTCTGTTGGTGAGGTAAATTGAGTGTTGTTACTTAATGCAAGAACACCTTGCTTTTGAGCTTGTTTGTAATCATCTGGTAGATTGGCAATCTCAGAGACAAAATACACGCTCTGGGAATCAATAAATGATGGGCGAGTATCGTGGAAAGCATGTGTGGTGCCGCACAGTATTGTCACCACAGTGCTGGAAATGAGTGAAAAAAACATGTAATGATGTCGTTGGTATGTAAGTGCAATGCCAAGTTATGACCTTTTGGCTAAGAAAATGTAGCCTTGTAAACGAGTGTGAGAGGTCTGTCAGATGTTTACTGCAGAGCAGTGGGGGGAGTAGTTGGTGAGGAAGAGAGGGTGCGATGATGGATCAAATTATCGAGACACACAACAACTTTGAGTATGGTTATCTTTTCTGGTTGATATGGGAAAACAATGTGCGCAAATTGGGTTGTGATCTGTATATATGTGTGCTTCCAATGGCAATCAAAGATAAAGGAGAAGTAATGTGCACTGCCAACGTCTTAGGTTTCCAATCTCAGATATCCTAGCTTGTTCAAGGCTTTGCGTATCTATGTGGGATCTGCGGTGTTTCCGGCTGCACCGGGTGCAACTTATTCTCTGAATCTTTAATTCGTAACGAATTGCTGTTGCTGTCCACGTTTCCACGGCGCGGTCCGCGGTCCGCGTTTTGTGTTGACATTTCCCAATGCGGAAGTCTAGAGCTTGGCAGTATTCACCTAAATTTTTCTGTGGACATAGCTATGGCCTTTTTTGTTGTTTTTTTTGGTATATGATCATCTACAATCAATTTTAAGTACTAGAAGGAAATCAAGAACAGAAGAAGTTAGGAGGGTGGGCTTGATCAGACTATTTTGAAAAGGTAGAAGGAGAGATATATCTTAATCTGTCTGTGAGTTCATCTGACGAAAAGAATGGGTGATCGTTACCAAAGATGTCACAGAACTCTTTTTCAGTGCATAGTGTAATATCCACCTTGGTTTTATCGTCAGAAACACAATTGATATTGATACGCATCATTGATTCAACATAATCAGGTTTTAAATTTATTCTTCTCTTACCATAGACATTTGAAGCTGCAGAAAAGATCCTTTCGACCAATGCACTACTAGCGGACGGAGCATTGAATCTTTAGGAAATGGCATTCATAAATTTGTATGTGTTACCATGCGCCTGCCAAAAAAAGCAAAGGATCAAACTCGAAACAACTCATGGGACCGCTGAATCTGATATCTCTGTAATCAGTGAAGTCGCTATCTCGTTTGCCAAGTGTGGAAACAAACTCCTTGTATGCCATAATTTCCTTCATAACCATCTTTTTAATGACCCATGAAGGCGTACACACTATCAGTATATCCTCCTTTGACTGAAAAAAGTCATCACTCTTATCTTGAAAAGAAACAGATTGTCTCAAACCAGCTTTTAGATCATCCAATGAAGGAGTATTGGGTTCACTTCTCTTTTTCCGTTGCTTTTTGACATATGAAAGGTCCATCATGTCCAATACTTCGAGTGGGGATTTTGGCTTCCCCATTGCAATGTTCGGAGAGACAACTTGAATTTCATCATCAGCATTATCAGATCCAGGTGTAATGGCATCATACGTCTCCAACAGGGAAAACAAGATGCCTCATTCTCTTTCGGCGAGTTTTTCAAGGTCTTCACAGTCATCCAAAGAATTAATCGCTGGAGTTTCTAGTGTAAAGTCATTCTTAGTGTGCGAATTACCAATCAGGGCATTGTTTCTAGTTCTCAACAACTCTAAAACCGCATCGTTAACCAACGAGTCCAGCAGAGTATCAAACGTAATGTCATCTTCTAGCTCATCATTTTGACCTGTTATTTTTTGAAGTCCTTCTTCCCACGGCTTTCAATAAGATTTTGCATCCAAAGACTCATGAAACCAAACCATAGGATTAAAGAATTGACTTTTCATAAGATCTTGCGATTCGGTAGAGGCACTATTATACTTCTGCGAGACCTTTAGAGGAAACGCAGCACAATTTTTCAGGCGTCTAACATCATTGATGGAAAATCCGATATCCGATATGCGAACACTGGATTCTCAGAGTCTCTTGAACTTTTTCAAAAAGTTCTCCTCTCTTGAAAATTTCAAAATACTGGTTCAACATAAGAAGAATTGTTCTCCAATAAGAAGCAGATAAATCGGCTCTTGAAACAAACATATTCAAAGATGCCAATGGTTTCAAAAATGAATGCAAAATTTCAACAACAGCAAAATCGCATGCTCTAACGATAGCACATTTGGAATCATCAAGTCCCCTCTGTTTGATGGAAGTTGCAGAGAGCTCAATGATTGGATTCTTGTATTTAAGAACAATGACAATCAATAAGTATAAGCTGGACCATCTTGTTTCAACGTCAAGCAAAAGCTTGGTTGGTCTCAGCTTATGTTTCAGCACAACTTTTGTCCAATCGTTCATGTAATGTCTGATTGCCTTGATGAAATTTCTAATACGCAACAAGATATTAGCAGTATCAAATTGAACACCGGGTAGTTTCTTAACAGCCTCTTCGAATTCAGTTCCATCCGCATCTGGTAATATGCCCCAGTCCAGTGCAGGGTCAAATTGCTCGTGAAATCCTACAGTCCCATTCATATACTCGTCAAAACCACTGTTAGATGTCTCACCTTCATATCTGCTCAAAGAGTCAGTGTCAATGGAGGTATTTTCTTCCAACGCCATTTGGTGCTGGGCAAGCATGTACTCCTCAAAATTGCCATCACTTTCCAAAGAGGCAGTTGCAATTTGAACCAATTCTGTTCGTTCTTGATCGGTCAATGCTCGACTAACTCTCAATGAATCCATTTTCTCTAACTCTTCTCTTGTTTAATCTTTCCAGCCTTCCTTTCCGGTTATTTCAATGATAGTAGAAAGTAAAAATGTGAATAAAAGAGAGGGTGATATTGTGTATGATATGAGCAGAACATCTAACAAAAGACTCATTTCCTTTAAAAACAATTAAAGGCTCTAATGTTTTACTATGAGGATGATTCTTAGCAGCTTTTGAAACACTCTCCGCAAAAACGTCACCAAACTTTATATTACTTCTGGCTGAGTCGAGCACAATGCTACGAATTTTGTAAGTAATATCATATGCTTCGGTTATTTTGAGAATTTCAGATGCATAATACTCACCCGTTTGACTGTCTTTCTTTAAATGCTTGAAGTTCAATATATAATTTTGTCTTTTATTCAATGAATCAATAAACTGAACACAGCAACAAACAAACCAACTACCATATTCATCTCCAGATTTCCACATGTTTAAAACCAAAGAAACAGAAGTCACATCTTGTAAAAGATTGTGAAGATTAAGTTTGTAGTTACGATCCAGGAAAACAATGGTATCGTGAATTTTTCTGGAATCAGGAACTTTGCAAGCACTACCTGCTTCTATCAACACATCTTGGAAAGTAGGCCTTTGGACACCAGCAACAGCTGTAGTAGCATCAACAATTCATTTGAATAGTGTCTGCTCAAACCTCTTCTGCATGTTGCCGGAGGTTTTTTCAATTCTGGCATGAGATAAGATGCCACTTTGTTAAAAGATGCGTCCAGATGCAACACATTTGGAATTGTTGGATGAAAGATTTGTTAACTTTTCATCCAACAATTCCGAACGTGTTGCATCTTTGGTTTTCAAAGCTTCAGTCTTCTCTGCCGTTGAATGGGTTTTAGCATGTGTTGTAATACCTCTGGTTCATTTGTCGAAAGAACTCAATGATCTTTCATGAGAGCAGCCGGCAACTTTGCAACTAACCTTATATTCAGGATAACTTTTATATTTGTGCATCCAAATGTCAGTAGGATGCTGGAACAAATTATAGAGATTCCACAAAATCAAAAGGAGATACCTTCTGGAAAGGTAGAAGAACAGAAGGGATATTCAAATTCCGTCTTTATTGGAACTGAGACTGGTGGGACAAGAATGCATCATTCAGCATGACCCCTTTTCCTGGATCTGATTGGACGTTCGGATTTTCGCTCGAAATCAAAAGCCTTTTGTTTGAAAATGACGATAATTCAGAATAGATATAGGGCATGTGAGCGTGCAATGCACATACTGGAGAATCATAGCTTCGGACTTCGGACTTCGGACAAGCTAGATAGAGACCGCTAAAATTTCCTGTTTGAGAAGGCTTGGTTTGGCAGTAACCACCCAAATTTTCGAATTGTATAACTCCACTGTTGCAGGCTGCCAGTCCCGAATCGCTGCAGCAACACTAGGAGCGGGACCTGGTTTAATTGTTGCCGCAGTCTCGTTGCCACCGTAACGGACATGGTTGTTCTTTCTGTTGTAGGATAAATTGAGGGCCTCAGTCGACACCTTCATCCTTGTGATTGATGAGGTCATTCTTGAGCTCACTGTCTTTGATGACAGTGTATACATAGGTGATGAACCGATCGATGATCTCGGTCTCACCTGCCTTTGTGTCCATGAAGTCATGTCTCATTGATAACAACTTCCACTCCTTCAACATCTGCTGCTTTGTTTTGTTGTCGTCCAGGTTGAAGTCGTTGGTCATCTTTTGCAAGACGGTTGCACTGACCTTCATACCTGCAATGCTAACTGCTTCAAGTAACCATTCAAAATTGAGCTGGAAGCAAAGAATTCAAGTCATAAGCCATGCCACTTTTTGACAACATACTCTTCTTCAACTCTACCCTTGAGAACAGATGAACCAGGTTTGGTTGCATTCTGCAATAGAGTAGTGCAGATGTCATTGAGACCGCAGCATCTGGACTGGATTTGTTCGTGATTCTTTTTCTTGAATTGAGGCTGTTAGTGATGAAAGCGGAATGACTGAAAGTTCAACGGGTTGAGAGTTTCGTTGAGTTATATTTTGTCATGCACGTAAATAGTGAAGGACATTAGCAAATAGTGGACGTGGTGTCGGTATAGGGATCTCAATGATTTTCATCCAGTCCCACCCCTTGGAAAATTCATCAGCTGAGTGCAGCGTGACTGCCTTGAAGTTATCCTAATGATTGTTATGGTCTTACTGACTGGATCTGCGTCAGGGTCTGAATAGAAAGAAATAACCTTTTCATGTTCTGGTTCCTTTTCCTTGTTCGCATCAATCTTCTTGACTGGCTTCAGATTAGCAACTGCGTCTTGGAGGTCTTTTGATTTATCAACCTCTTCTTCACATAAATCGATTTGAATCTTTTCTTTCCCAGCAATGTTTTTTGCAATATATCACAACCTAACTGCATTCTGTGAAAAGTCGTCACACTTATTCCACAAGGTGGCTAATCACGGACTCGAATAATCCACAATTTAAGGAGATTCACTGATTTCTTCTACATGGCTGTTATACAATGTAAAAGGTTCGACTGAGAGATCCTATTGCCGGGAACCTTCATGAGCAGGCACGACAAGTGTCCAGAAGCTAGGATCAGAAGTAGCGACACTTGACTTCTTGTTACCACGGCGAGGATTACCGCGTTGGCTACTTCTGTCAGATGAATTATGATTATTATTATGATTGTTGTTGTGATAATGAGAATTGCGTTTCTTTCTTGGGTCTTTAGAATTCCTGTACTTCTTACCACGGTTTCGAGAGAATTGATTATCGCGTTGACCATTACCATTCGAATAGATGTACTTGTTGATGATTATTGGTTGAGTGGAATTACCAACAATCTCATTACCTTTAACTTCTCTAAGTCTTCTATCAATTATCGGAATTAAATCTTAGTAGTTTTGGTAAACGTGTGGACCAAGAAATATCCTGACATCCTGTGGCAATTTCGCAGTATACAACACGACGAGAGCACTAGGAGTTTGATCAGTAAATGATGCAAATGTTTCGAAGTCCTTATTGAAGGAATCGTAATTTTCTTCATCAAATGGCAACTGATTCAGCATTGTCAAGGCATATTCATGTGACTCTTTATACCGGCAAGACTTCTTTTTCAAACTTCCCTTTGAACTGTTCCGAGGTCAAGGAGGCGAAGCTCCTTGAATGACTCTGGCAAATATCCTAAAGCTAACTGAAATGGTGTAGTCTTGATTGGATTTTGATAGGTGCTATTGTAAGCAAATTCAATGGCTACTAAATGCTCATCCCATCTGAGCATGTCATTCGCACAGTGCTTTCTTGAACATTGCATTATGATTCTGTTGGTTCTTTCGGTTTGACCATCTGTCTGGTGATGGTTTGTTGTTGAAAACAATAACGAATTACCTAACAAAAAATGTGTTCATAAACCTAATATCCTTATCACTAACTAATCTCTTTGAAATACCATGATGTCTAAAACACGCTGAAATAAAAACTCTTGCACATTGTTCAGCTGTCAATGACTTCTTCACTGGAATAAAATGAGCCATTTTAGCCATTCGATCACAGATAACCATTATCATATAATTTCCATTAACTGTACTTGGTAATCCTGTAACGAAAACATAGTGATATCTGTCCATCTTCCTTCAGGAATTGGTGAAGGACAAAATAAACCTTGGAGTCTTTGTGTCGACGTATTATTCTTTTGGCATTGACCACATTGATTACAATATCTCTTGAATTTGCATTAGCCTCATTGGACTTTCTTCCGTATTCGTCTCCGGCGAAATCTTTGACACCAGCGCTCTCGCAGCTTTTGAGGATAAGATCTCTATCGATTATCTTCCAGGCGAGAGGAAAACTAATCCATTGGTGTTGAGCTGTCGGCAGGAACCGATGTTGGGCTTCTTCTTGGAGCCATACATAATGTTGAAATCTAGATGGAGTCTAAACACTATCCATTTATATGACATAATCAAAATTCGGTGAGGACTTCAGCATCGTTGACCTTGGAAGTCGCTTCTCTTGGAGATTCTCAAACGATTTCAGCATCGTTCGTGTTCCACCCAGTCTCTCTCATCACTTCATCCACCAGCTTGGAGATATTCCGTCTGTTGTGATTCGCAGCATCAGTTGGTACCATGCCTCCCATAAACTTGGAATCCAGTGTAGCGATTATTGTGGGTGCTTCTGTTTTGGAAAATCGATCAAGCAATGTCACGCATGCATCGTCGCCAGACGTTTCAATGTCCAGTACCTGCTAATGTCTCACTGCATGCTAAAACGACAATCGCGTAGATTGCAGTAGCATCTTTGCCCCGTATTCTCTCTCGGTGTGTTTAGTTCCAGACATTCTTTGCATTCCCAACTCCAATCCATGAATCATGAAATTTGCAAATCACGATCCTGAAGATCTGCACATGCAATATCTCAAATTTCGCTTCCCGTTTCGGAAGCTAGATCTCGTTCCTCGAGGTTTGCCGTACAGCTTACAGGCTCCTTGTTTTGCTACATATATCATCAATTCGCTCTGATGACTGCTTTTCTGTGTCGAGCACCATATTAGGATTGGAGTAAGATGACTTAGTTGCGTCAGATGCTTGATGGACATAATCGTAGAGTTAATTTGAGTAGTAGGATAGCTTATACAAACTCCGGTTTAGTAGTTTTCAAATCATGATGATACAGGCTATATTACAATTCAGATAATACCCATGTACACCGCATTGCTACTAGCTACTACGGTGAGCTGAGACTGGTATAAGCACTGGCAAGAGCCCTGCGGCTGCAGGAGAATAGATCAACCTTTGTTTTGATCCGGCGTAGTTAAAGTGCCAAGTGCGAGTACTGGGGGAGAGTGTTGTCACAATGCGATCGAAATGACTTAAAGCGTGGACTTAAACAACCCATCAAAGGTATAGTTTAGAATCACTAAATACCAACAACGGTAGTGAGAAGCACTTATAAGGATTACGCCAGACGACTACTTGCAGTTGTCATTCTCTAAATCTTAGTACTTTGGCTCGGAATACCAGATCAACCTCCCTTTGTTGCGCAGATACACGTAGGAGGACGTTTCCATGTTGAAGTTTAACTATCCTAAGTGTCTTATCCATCCTAATGAAAGAACTCGTTGTTTTATAACACTAAATAAATGAACTAACAACTACATCATAATTTGATAATCAATAAGAAAAAGGACATGAAGATTAGCTTCCAGTGGGAAGCTTCTTCCTTTTGAAGATTTGGCTGTTCACTTCACACAGCAGACTAGTTCACCTAATTTGGCAACACAATGTGTCACGTCCGCTTATGCACGTTGGTTACCCTTTGCAAATAAGCGGACTTTTCTGTTTGTGTGCGACATATTAGAATTTAAACCAATTCCACATTCCAAAGATCATTCAAGAACATACGAACCATGTCTACATCAAAACTGTTGAAATATGAAGTCATAATATGGCTGCAGCCAATATGGGCTGCTGACTTCATATCTTACTTTTGTGTTCTTAC